>JAHRHJ020000591.1:0-61895 GCA_019776745.2 Taxus chinensis | reverse complement strand
GTAAAAAGCCGCCCTTGCTGCAGAACGAAAATATGAAAGGTATAAAGGTTTTCATTTTGATATGACAAGATCTTTTACTTATGACAATAGGGGTATAGGTACCTTTGCTAAACGATTTTGAGAAAGAACTTGTTAGTTGAATTTCATAATTCACCCTTTTCTAGACACCCCCGGGTATTACTAAAATTCTCGCTGATCTAAAACAATAAGCAATACTTCTAGAAAGGAATGAAAGGTGTTTATGATTGTGTGACTCATTGTCTGGAAGGTCAGCGGTTAGGCAGAACGCTTGCAAACCCTACGGTCTATTATATCCCCATAGCATGCTGCAATATAAGGGCCAGTGTAAGCATGGACCTTTAGTTACAAGGGTTCCTATGTTGAGAAATAAACATGAGGTTATCTTGGTAGTTGTAGAAAAACTAACAGGTAAGCCCATTTCATCACTGGAAATCTAAAGAATGAATTCTCTAGTGTTAGCAAAAATATTCGTACGCATGAATTTCAAGTTACCATGGAGTACCAACATTGATTATATCTGATAGGGATCCCAAAATGAACATCAGATTTGGCAAACGCTTACTCAACTCTTGGATGAAAACCTAACTTCAGTTCTGGCATATCATCCAAAAACGAAGAAAACTGAGATAGTAATCAGTGTTGGAAGATATGGTACGAATGTATTACATGGATCAACGTATAAATAGGAATAAGTACCTCTCATTAGTTTGAGTTTGCAATACAACACACAATATCACTCTTCCTCTTAAAATGGCCCTTTTGAGCACTTGATGGTGAAGTTTAAACCCCGCTTTTTAGTTGGAATAATATTGAGGATAGAGTTGGCATTGGACAAGAAATCTCACTGAATGGAACAACAAGTTAAGAATGATTTGTGAATATTTGAAGGAGCACCAGATAGTCATAAGAGCTGCTGACCTAAACAAACGGATTGATCGAAAGTATTGAACTTCGTGAAACAGGTTTTTCTTTTTGTGTTACACCCAGAAAGAGTTCTATAATTTTGGCAAGGCTATCAGTTTTGTCACCTTGTTAGTGGGACCTTTCAAAATTTCGAAATAATAAATCCCTATACTTACCGGATTAGCTTTAACCACCTGCTTTGTCTCGCCTGCCTATGTTTTCATACTTTCTTTGTCTTAAGAAATATGTTTTAGACTTGTCACATGTTTTAAATTGGGAATTCCTTGCAGGTCCAGACCCAAGAATAAAATCGGGTTAACCCACACGAGTTCTCGAAACTCCCAATTGCATTTGAGAAATCATGAATACAACAGCAATGTAAGTCTCGTGGGACCAGTTTACCGAAGAAAGTGCAACTTGGGAATTCTGGAAAGAGATAAAATTTCTATTCCTTTCTTTTTAAAATAATGGAATTTGTTTACTGGAAAAAATAAAAATAAAAAATATTTTAGAAAATTATGAATTTATCTTTTTCGTAGCTTATGAAGCCAGCTTTGAAAACATTATTCAGTTGAATAAATTATATCAGACATTGATTTCTGGAATTATCAAGTGGAAATCGTCATCTTTTTTTGTGAACTAATAAATTAATTGACTTAAGGTAAATCTAAGGATGTAATCATCGGTACGATGAATCTTTTAGAGGAACCATGTACAACACCCGATTGTTGTTACCCTACTTCCTGAGCATCAAGTGTTTATCTATTATTTCCTTTCTTTCTTCTGTATAAGGACAGTTCCTTTTGTGATTTTTGGAAGTCCTGTGCTTGATATGGATTGTATCCCTCTCTGCTCTTAAGAATCGTTGACTGAGCCGGAATATGCATAGGACTTCTTTTTGTTTCTTTCATTCTTCGCACTTGAGTTCCATTGATTACTGGAAGGATTTTGGATTTATCCATCTTTAATGCATCAAGCCTTTGATCAGTTGGCATTTATCCACAATGTTTTAAGCTTTGTTCAGAAGGACCAAAATATATTATTGACTACGAAAGTACAAGTCTGAATGGTTTGAATGATCAATCCCGGAGTTTAACCAGGCTGATCAGAATAATGGAATTTGGGTTTTCCGAATCGTAACATCAGGAATGACCTAGAACCTTAATCCAGGTAAGGACGTTCATGTTTTACTGTAAGCCTTCATTTAAGTGATGGCCAATTAGATCCATACAGGAATTTGCCCTGTATGGCTCTAACACTGACTGGTCCTGTTTTGGAGACCTAATAGATTGTTAAGGTTATACCCTCTAACCCCTAAAACCTAAACTATAACCTATTGGTTAAAATAATTTCTAATTCTACCTTAGCCCTAAAACTATAAATCTTAATGCTCCTCCTTAGTTAACTACAAACTAGCGCTATTGAAGTAAGACTAAATGTCTTCCCTATGATCTAACCTTATGTTTCTACCTATCTTAACTAATGATAAGAGTGGAGGGGGACCTATGAAGGGTTGCGAGTCATGAGCAGTGGATTCCCTGGCATTTATGAGGGGGGAGTAAGGTTGAGGGACTTGGAATGCTGTTCAGATTTTGGCAGAGGTGCAAACGGCTAATGTAATCTGAATGGTAGTATCACCCAAGTATGGGAAGGTTGTTTGTTTTCTTTGGCTATCCTCACCATTTTGGTGTTGGTGGCAATGGAAAATAGCAGGAAGATGGAAGTTAATGGATTAATGAACCTCAGTTACTTATTGTCGGATTTCTTGGAGGAGCCGCAAATGGATATGTTCTGTTATTTTTGTTTCCCAATGGCATTCCATTTTTTGGGCCTTGCTTGAGCACTAGTTCTTCGAACCTTCTCTACTCTTGTTGCATTGGCAACTTTGAGAGTTTCTATCTCCGTCTCTTCGGGGAAAGTCTTAAGTCAGAGGAGGTAACATTTATTTTGTTTAATCTATCTGGAAGAAGAAGAGACAAGTGCAGCACATTCAGAGGTCTTCTCAATTTTTAAGCACAGTACAGGCATGATAGGCCCTAACTTTTTAAAATCTTGTCTGTTTCCTTTAAATTATTTCAATTAGAACAACTCTGTTCAGATGATTTTTGGTACAATTGGTTTGATGGTAGCATGGTATTGGTTTCTTCTTTTTCTTGTTATGTGGGAATCCCTGGTTTAATTCGTCGACTCTTTTGAATGTTTTGCTATGAATACTTTAATGTATTGAATTCCGTTGATCCTTGCTGTGTATACTTTATGGTTAACTGCTGTCAAATTTGTTTGCGTGTATACTTTATGATGCGACGTCTGTAAGTCTCTTGTTGTGATTTCTTTATGGAAATGACTTCTATAGAATTCCTTGCTATGATTTCATTAAGGATTCAACTTGGTCGAAGTGTTTGCTATATTTCATTAAGGAATCAACTTCTGTTGAATCCTTGTTGTGTTTACATACCAAACATGGGGATTCGACTGCTGGTGAAGTGTTTCGTATGATTACATTTGGGTTCGACTTCTGTAGATGTTGTTTCCTATCTCTGTTCGACTGAGGTAATGAGTTCCCTAACTGTACATGGTTGACGTTTGTTGATGATTTCATGTTGAAGAATGTCATGGAAGAATTGTTTGTCTATTTGTTGGTTTATTGATGATTGCTTGGTCGCATGAGCTCTTCTATTGGCTTGACAGTTCAGGTGAATATAGTTGTTTGTGAATGAACGGTAGTTCATTTTATGAACTCAACTGGTTTAAGTAAGGTCTATGCATAAGAATATGTTGAATTCAAGTCTGTACCTCTGGACAGGTCTGGAGGTCAATGATTATGGGTTCTGTATTGATGAAATTATTAGGGTAGCTATGGGTTTCTTTATGACTTACTTGGTTTAATGGGAACACAGTCTGACTGAGAGAAATATTTCTTTGAGGATTCTCTAATTTGTTAATAGCGTATGGTAATCAGATCTGCATGGATGGAATCATGTTTTTACTTGAACGGATGGGATTGTGTTGATTTCTTGCTTTTCCCTATTCTCTCTCATTGAATTTCTCTAATTGATTGTATATGCATTAATTCACTCCACTATTACTCCGAAGATGGTACCCAAGTCTGAACTTTTTGGAATGGAGATCTGGATGCCTCTGTTTCTTTCTCTAGATTGTAAAGTATATGTTGTTATCTAGGAATTTTGGGAAACAACGTATTCTACCCTTTCTGAAATTATCATTGCTCCCTTCTTTTGTGATTTCCATAAGAACTCTACAGATTGTATAAGATGATTAGACTATTAAATTTATGAGGAAAGAATGGTAATTGCTTAGTCTTCAAACCGAATTTTCCTTTTCCTTATCTACAGTGTATATTAATACCTTTTTGGAAGTTATTCATTTATCTACTTTTAATAAAATTATATTAGAAGGTTGTATACTTATCAATGTCATTGAAATAATAATGAGTAGAAAGGAAATCCTATCAGTTGAAATTGCTAAAAATATGCTATAATCTGTCTTTTCTTGAAATTATTAAATGCCACATCTGTTGCATACACGTACTACTGGTAGAATTCATTCTTGAATGGAGTATTTTATTAGATTGATATTGTCCGTGGTTTTCGGATGGATGGATATTTTTGAATTCTTTTTCTTTCTTTCTTAGTCTTAATATAAGATGATCATCTGAAAGATTAAAGTTGAGATGGTAGTTATATATGAAGTTATGTTCCGAAGTCATGATGGTAGAAGGATACTAGTGTGATTCATGATTATATATTTTGATGAAATGATTTCATTTAAACATTTTGTTTAATGGAACAATTGGTGTAATGGCAGTTGTTTTAAAGAGTTAGAGCTTATCATAGCTCCCAGTTACATGCTCAGTCACTGAACGGGAAACTCCTTGCTATCGATTTTTTTCATATGGCCATTGTAAGTGTAAAACCACGCAATCTGATATGATGCTCAGAATTATTAATCTGATTTTTATGTGAATTCGGACATGATCTCTCGAATTGTACTATAGGAAGGACAGTTCTCTTTTTGTGATGTTATTGTTTAAAGATTCCTTAGTGCTAAATTGTACTGGTAATAGAGTTAGATTAAAAGAAATGGAGATATTCTTTTCTTTACATAGCAGGTTCTTATTTGTTGAGTTGATCTTCTCGCATCTGGTATGATTACGAGTGCTTTTTTATTATTATACGCCAAGGATCTAAATGGATGCCCTAAGTAAGCCTGTAAAAATTATGTGACTAATTACTTACTCCATGTTTACTATTAATCTTCTTTTTATATTAAAACATGGATAATTTGAAATTAGTTCACACATTTCTTGGAAGTTGGGGTTTGATTTATGCCGCTACGTAGCTAAAACTCGTGAGCATTATCTACCTTATAAAGTATAATCAAGCAATGTAAGGATGGATTAACTTCACCATGTCTTATGTTGCAATAAGTCCCTGATACATTAAGTCTTCGGGGTTGATATGAACCCTTACGGGTTTAGTTATCTTCCTTATGGGAGAACTTAGGGCTATTGCCCTATTATGAGGAAATAAGGTTATTAGGAACCTATTGGCACCTTGACGAGATCTCAATCTTATTAAAAACCTTTCTCCGTGAAACTGAACCTAATTGCTTAAGTAACTCTAAAGTGTGGGACCCAGGGTTGGGGAAAGGCTACCCAGTTAGGAGGGCCTGTAATTCAAGTTTAACTCAACTTAATTGAATTCTTGGGGGTAAGTATATCTTTTTGAGGCTGTATCATAGGATGTTGACACATGTCAACTGCAGGGTTATACCTTTGAGAAGATTAGGATCTTCTCAAGGATACAACAATGCAGGTGACATTTGGCAACACCCTTTTACATTGATCGTTAAGATTTACACCCGAAACTTGATCAAGATTTTCCTTTGGGACTGGTTAGGACCATAGACATGTTATGAGGTAGCCCTTTGGGACTCAGGGTACCTTGACACACAGGGTTAACAGTGGTTGATCCTGTATGTCAGCTTACCCTAGTCTCCAAGGGCATCCTTATAACATGTGTATGATATTAACCCATTCCGGAGTGAAAACTAGGGACAAGGGGACTGACAGAAGTCAGTATAAGATGATCTATATAACATCGGAGTGGGGTGAAGGACGTATTCTAGATTGACGAGTATGCCGTCAAGGAATATAAGACATGATTAGTATGTTTCAAATCTTTGGCCAAAGTATCGCAAGCGGCTGATTGCATTGTCCTATGTCACCTAGTCTAAGGGACGTGATGCCGATGAATAATGGTAACAATTATTCAGATAGGTTCCTTGGATAGAGCATTCTGAAATCCTGATTAGGGAAGAGAACCACAAGAGTGAAGTGTTCAGATGAAAACGCCAACTCTATGATACACATGAATAGATCGGTAGTTCACCGAGTCATGGAATGAATAGATCGGTGGTACACCGAGTCATTACAGCTGCATATGGTTATCTATTATAAGAATGATTGTTATGATCTGTGAGTTCTAAATTATGTATTTAGAACTAGAAAACACTAATCAAAAAAAAAAAATCTTGTTCTAATGTACTAAAATGAGGATGTTACATCTTGGTATTAGAGCGGAAGGTTGCAGCTCTTGGACCTATCGTGTCCATAATCTGATATAAACCTGAATTTTTCTTGTAACAGAAAATGGTTAGAACAAGGGGGAACGTTGCGAATAATGCTCCACCTGAGGAAGGGGTGGCAACAACCCAAAAACTTGATGAGATCCTTGCTGCCCTATTGGACACAAGAGATCATTTGGCTGTACTTGAACAACAAGTAATGGGAAATGAGGAGGATGATGAAGCTGGTAACAACAATCAGCTACCTCCTGAGGACAACCCCGATATGGGTGTTGGTAATAACAATGGAAATGTACCTGTCCAACCAGAAAACAAAAAGGCCAGGTTGGCAGCGGAACTCACTAATGATATAAAAAGGATAAGTCCACCTAAATTTGATGGCACCACATTAGGAGATGGAGCTGAGAACTGGCTCAGTGAAATGGAGAAGTACTTTGCAATAAGAAACTTCTCGAAGGAAACCAAAGCTATTTGGGGAGCCTATCAGCTTTCCCATGAAGCATCTTCATGGTGGGACAACCGTAAAGCTGAGCTAAATATTGATGAGACCAACATCACTTGGGATCAATTTAAAGGCTATTTTAGGCAACGTTGGCTGCCACAACTTTTCTATGATCAGAAAATGACAGAATTCCAGAACTTAGTTCAAGGAAAGCTAACTGTAACTGAATACTGGAGCGGTTTACAAAACTCCTCAAGTACGTACCGCAGTATCAAACTGACGAGAAGTTTAGAATACAGAAATTTATCATGGGACTAAATCCCATGATAGGAGGAGAGGTTGATGTTCACAGCCCAACCACTATGGAAGGGGTTGTTGAAAAATCCATAAGGCAAGAACAGAAATTAAAGGCTATTTCTGCTCATAAAGAGGAAGTGCGGAAGAAGATTGCAAACCCTTCTTCAACTTCTCTTGCACCCAAGAAGGGACCATGGAAAAGGTTTGGAAACAGAAGTAAGTATTCAGTGGATAATAATAAGAAAACGACAGCGAATAAGCCTGCTGGAAATGTAAGGGATAGTTTTGCCAAGAATTATAACAATGGGCAGAAGCCCTATGGAGGACAACGTGATAATTTTAAGGCTGGAAGTAATTTTGAGCCTAAAAAGGGACCTGTAGGAGGCTGCTATAATTGTGGCAAAGATCACTACGCAAATCAGTGCCCTTTGAAGAAGGATGATCGTAATCAGCAGCATAAGATACATGCTGCAGTAGCAGACAAGCAAGCTGAAAAGTAAGTGACACCTATAGAAGTTCTGGGTAAGTTATTTGGCATACCTGTCACTATTCTTTTTGATACAGGAGCTACTGAATGTTTTATTTCTAGTAAACTCACTTCTAAACTTAAAAGAAAAGCTGGAAAAATGGATAAATCTTGGACTGTACAGTATGGTAATAACTCTGTTCATACAGTGAGTATGTGTCTTTTTGGGGCAGTCCTTGACTTACCTAACTTTTCCATGGAAGTTGACCTCTATGTTGCACCTTTGGGATCCTATGACATTGTCATCGGCGTCAATTGGTTAGCTGACCATAAAGCAAAAGTAGACTGCTTTGAAAAGAATATAAGATGTTTAGATGATCGGCTGAAAACAACAGAGATTCAAGGTGTAAAACGGGAAATTTCAGTTAGGAAACTGTCAGCTATGCAACTTAAAAAGGCTAAAAACAAAGGATGTACCTTATATGCAGTAAAGATATCTGAATCTGTAGAAGAAGACGGTGATTCCATGAAACGATACCCACTGTTACAAAGTTTCAAGGATGTATTTCCAGAGGAATTACCAGGTTTACCACCCAAAAGGGAATTTGACTTCACCATTGAAATCAAACCAGGGACGGAACCTATTTCTAAAGCACCTTATCGGATGACTACTACAGAGTTAGTCGAGCTTAAGGCACAATTGCAAGAAATTTTGTCTAAGGGTTTGATTAGACCAAGTGTTTCACCTTGGGGAGCGCCAGTAATATTTGTGAAAAAGAAAGATGGAACACTTAGACTGTGTATTGATTATCGGATGTTAAACAAAGCAACAATCAAGAATAGATACCCACTTCCAAGAATTGACGATCTATTTGATCAGATGCGTGGAGCATCGGTTTATTCCAAGATAGATCTTCGATCTGGGTATCATCAATTAAGAATTAAAGAAGAAGATATTCATAAAACAACTTTCCGAACTAGGTACGGACATTATGAATTCACGGTTCTACCCTTTGGATTAACTAATGCACCCGCAACTTTTATGAACTTAATGAATAATATCTTTCAAGAATATTTGGACAAGTTTGTGCTTGTATTCTTAGACGATATTCTCATATATTCTAAAAGTGTTGAGGAGCACAATGAGCATTTGAAGATAGTTTTGGAAATTTTGAGAAAAAGAAAGTTATACGGTAAGTTATCCAAATGTTCTTTCTTTGATACTGAAGTTCACTATTTGGGTCATGTCATTAGTAAAGAAGGAATTGCAGTAGATCCTTCAAAAATAGTGGCAATAACCGAGTGGCCTGCACCAAAGAATGTACATGAAGTAAGAAGCTTCATGGGCCTTGCTGGTTATTATAGAAAATTTGTTAAAGATTTTTCTAAAGTGGCTGCACCGATAACTTCATTGCAGAAGAAGGATAAGAAATTTATTTGGGATGAAAAGTGTGAATATACTTTTAAAAGTTTGAAAATTCAGTTGACTTCAGCACCTATATTAGCTGTACCGGACCCTAATGGGGACTTTACCGTTGTAACGGATGCTTCTGGGGAAGGCCTTGGAGGTGTTTTGTTACAAAATGATCATGTCGTAGCATATGAAAGTAGAAAACTTAAGTTACATGAGCTGAATTATGCCCCTCATGATTTAGAGCTTGCTGCAATTGTTCATGCACTTCAAGTTTGGAGACACTATTTACTTGGGAAACCTTTTGAGTTGAAAACTGATCATTTAGGGCTGAAATATATTTTCACTCAGCCTAATCTAAATGCAAGACAACGAAGGTGGTTAGAGTTTTTGTCTCAATATGATTTTGATATTAGTTACATCAAAGGAAAAGAGAATAGAGTAGCAGATGCTCTAAGTCGTAGGAAGCACATTTCTGCTCTTATAACATTAAGAACTCAGTTTAAAGATGAGGTGAAAAGTGCCTCAGAATCTGATATATACTTTCAGCAAGTAAAAGCAGCACTTGCTGCAGAACCAAAAGATGAAAGGTATAAAGGTTTTCATTTTGATAATGAAGGAATCTTACGTTATGAAAACAGAGTATACGTACCTTTGCTAAATGATTTGAGAAAGAAATTGTTAGTTGAATTTCATAATTCACCCTTTTCTGGACACCCGGGTATTACTAAAATGCTTGCTGATCTAAAACAACAATACTTCTGGAAAGGAATGAAAAAGGATGTTATTAATTTTGTGACTCATTATCTGGAATGTCAGCGGGTTAAGGCAGAACACATGCACCCTGCTGGTTTATTATATCCCCATAGCATACCGCAGTATAAATGGCAAGTAATAAGCATGGACTTTGTACAAGGGCTACCTATGTCGAGAAATAAACATGATGTTATCTTGGTAGTTGTAGACAAACTAACAAAGGTAGCTCATTTCATCACTGGAAATCTAAAGGATGATTCTCCTGTGTTAGATAAAATATTTGTGCATGAAATTTCAGGTTACATGGAGTACCAGAATTGATTATATCTGACAGGGATCCTAGAATGACATCAAGATTTTGGCAAACACTTAATACAGCTCTTGGAACTAAACTAAACTTCAGTTCTGCATATCATCCAGAAACGGATGGACAAACTGAGAGAGTAAATCAGGTGTTGGAAGATATGTTACGAATGTATTGCATGGATCAACAGTATAAATGGGAAGAGTATCTCCCATTAGTTGAGTTTGCATACAACAACACATATCACTCTTCTCTTAAAATGGCACCTTTCGAGGCACTTTATGGAAGAAAGTGCAGAACCCCTGTTAGTTGGGATAGTATTGAGGATAGAGTGGTAATTGGACCAGAAATCCTTACTGAAATGGAACAGCAAGTTAAAATGATTCGTGAATGATTGAAAGAAGCAGCAGATAGGTAGAAGAGCTATGCTGACCTAAAGCGGGTTGACCAAAAGTTTGAACTTTGTGAAAAGGTTTTTCTTCGTGTTAAACCAGAAAGAGTTCTATAACTTTTGGCAAGGCTGCCAAGTTATCACCTCGTTATGTGGGACCTTTCGAAATTGTCGAAGTAATCAATCCTGTAGCTTACCGATTAGCATTACCACCTGCTTTATCTCGCATGCATGATGTTTTCCATATTTCTTTGCTTAAGAAATACGTTTCAGACTTATCACATGTTTTAAATTGGAATTCCTTGTAGGTCCAAGACCCAGGAATAATCATGGTTAAACCCACACGAGTGCTGGAAACTCACCAATTGCATTTGAGAAATCGTGAAATACAACAATGTAAGGTCCAGTGGGACCAGTTTAACGAAGAAAGTGCAACTTGGGAAAATCTGGAAGAGATGAAAATTGCTTTTCCCTTTATTTTTGAACAGAATGGAATCTGTTGAGTGAAAAAAAAATATATATTTATTATGAATTTATCTTTTTCATGTCTTTATGTAAGCCAGCTTTGAGGCAAACATTATTCAGGTTGAATAAATTGTATCATGATATTGATTTCTGGAATTATTCAAGTTGGAAATAGTAATTTGTTTTGTGAACCAATGAATTGATTGACCTGAAGGTAAATCAAAGGATGTAATCATCGGGACGATGAATCTTTTAGGAGGGAAGCATGTAACACCCTGAACTGTTGTTACTTTCTCCAGAGCATTCAAGTATTGATAAATGATTTCTTCTGTATAAGGACATGTTCCTTTGGTTTTGGGAAGTCATGCTTGATATGGATTGTATCCTCTCTGCTCTTGAAGATCTTTGATTGAACCAGAATATGATTGGACGCTTTCGTTTCTTTCATTCTTGCACTTGAGTTCAACCTGATTTCTGGATGAATTGTGGATTTATCCACCTTTATGACTCAGCCTTGGATCAGTTGCATTGATCCAAGGAATGTTTTAAGTTTATTCAGGATGAACAAATTTTATTGACTTTACGAAAGTTACAAAGTATGACTGAGCTTTGAATGATCAAACCCGGAGGTTAACTCAGGCTGATCATGGTAAATGGAATTTGGTTCCAGATATCGTAACATCAGGAGAGACCTGGACCTTAGGCCAGGTAAGATGTTTATGTTTTATATCTAAAGCTTAATTTATTGATGCCAAATGGAATCCTTTACAGGAATGTTTTATCCTGTATGGACTCTAACACTGATTGGTCCTATTTTGGGGACCTAGACTAGATTCGTTAAGGTTAATAGTCTTAACCTAAACTATAACCTAATGGTTAAAAGAATTGCTAATCTAACCTAGCCCTAAACTATGAGCTTAATACTCAAGGGTTAACTACACCTAGCGCTATGGAAATGAGACTAATGTCATACCCTATGATCTAACCTAAGTCTCTAACCTACCTTAACTAATGCTAGGAAGGGGGACCTAAGGAGGGTCGCGAGTCATGGGCGGTGGTTTCCATGGCATTTAAGAGGGAGATAAGGTTGAAGGACATGGAATGCAGTCAGGTTTGGCGGAGGATAAAAACTACCAATATAGTCTTACGTGGCAGTATCTCTAAGGATGGGAATGTTTGTTTATTGTGTTGTGGCTATCACCAACTTTGGCAGTCGGTGGCAATGGAAAATAGGCGGGAGAATGGAAGTAAATGCAATTAATGAGCCTTGGTCCTCGAGCGCGGATTGCTTGGGAAGGCATGCAAGTGGAATTTTGTTTAGTTGTTTTGTTTTCCATGCATTCCATTTTTCACTCTGTATGAGCACTGGTTCTTCGAACCAGCCATCTACTCTGTGTTGCATGGCAACTTTGAGAGTTTCTAGCTTACTTCTCTGTCGGGGGAAATATATAAGGCATGGAGGTAACAATATTTTGTTGTTTAATCTTTCATGGAAGAAGAAGAGAAGGTGCGAGCACATTCAGAGGTCTTCTTCGAATTTTAGCGACACTATCAGGCATGATAGGCCCTAACTTTTAAAAATCTTGCTTTCCTTTAAATGCTTTCATTAGAACAACTCTGTTCAGATGATTTTTGTACAGTTGGCCTGGCTGGTAGCAATGTATTGGTTTTCTTCTTTTCTTGTTGATTTGGGAATCCTTGGTTATACGTAGACCCTGATGAAATCTACTTCTTTTATCTTCTCTCCTTGCTGTGAATACAATATGGGTTTGACTTCTGTAGAAGTGTTTTATGTCTCTTTGTCTGACTGAGGTATTGAATTTCCAAACTGGCACCATGACGGACGTCGTACTTGATGATTTCGTGTTTGAAGATACCACGGAATGAACTGTTGTGTCAAATTTGGTTGGTTTATTTGATTGTTGCTTAGTTGTATGAGCTCTACTATTACTTGACAGCTTCAGGAAAATATATAGTTGGATTTGTGGTGAAACTGTTAGTTCCTTCTATAAAGCTCGACTGGTTCAGTCGCACGAGTAGGAAATATGTTTGAATACTAAGCCTGTACCTTTATTAGATAAGGGTCTGAAGGTAAAGCTCGACTGGTTTAGTCGCATGAGTTGGAAATATGTTTGAATTCTAAGTTTGTTTCTTTATTTTAAAGAAGTATGAATTTTCCTAAGTATACAGAGTTTTGTGAGTATAAAAGTGTTTGATTAAACTGTTGTTTTTGTAAATTTTACATGAACAAAAGAAGAGAAAATCTATTTGGATAATCTCTGTATCTCCTGGAAATTTCGCAGGTTAATCCAGGACCCGCCATAGTAAGAGTTAGGTAATAAGTGTGGTTGAGTTATGGCTGTGTATACCCTGAAATGACTGCGAACTCTACTATTAACGCCACCTTTTACAATGTCAGGAATTCTTTTATATAAGTAAAACAATGACTTCAACGTCGTCAAGTTTATTTAAGTTCAACAAATGCTTTTCCTGTCTGTAGTAGGGATTTGGGTTGAAATGATCCATACACCACAGATTGATTTATTTATTCCGTACAGTTAAAGCATGGATAATTACTATGGTATAGGTAGTTTGGATTTTGAGGCTTGATGAATCTGCATTTGGAATCCTATTATTGACTCTGTACAGGCATTTCTAGTTTAATACCTTGAAATGATTTAACGACTTATCTATGCAATGGTAGAAATAATGTAGTTTGATCTACTAATAATAAATAGATAATGGAAGATTATCCTAACTCTTAGACCTAATGGTACGAGAAAGGAAGAAATGTAGACTATTGCTTTTGAACAGAATGGTGGTCTGAGATTAGATCATTTTTTTTACATTTTATGTAAAGGAGACATTGTTGGCATTCGTTAAATGTATAGTTGTAGATCGCAATGATCTATTGGCAAATCTGAAGGTGATTCTATTTGATCTGAGCCTGAGTCTAAATGTACGTATTGCTTTACTTGCCCTCCTTTCTCCTGATAGGATTAGAGTATATGTATATTACTTCATGGAAGTTGTACAGACCTGATTTCGGGTAGGATAACGATCAGAATTTCTCTGCTCCTTAGTCTAGGTAAAGGAAGATAGTATTTATAAGTTTTGAAGTACAAAGGTACTCTCTTTTTCTCTCTCTCTCTCTTTCTGGAAGTTATGAGTGTTCCCTTCTTTAGAATTTTCTATAAGAACTCTTCAGCATGGGCATGAGATGAATAGACTGTTAAAGTTAGGTGGAGAGAGTGGTAAGTGCTGAATCTTAACAGAAGTCTCCTTTCCTTATCTTTAGCTATATTATTACCCTGTTTGAGTAATTCAGTTATCTACTTGTATAAAAGTAGTATTGTAGTAAAAGTTTGTATACTTATCAATGTTTATGAAATGATACAAAAAGTATAGAGGAAATCCATCAGTTGAACTTGCTTGAGGCTATAATCTGTCTTTGCTTGAATTGTTTATATGCAAATTTGTTGGTTACATGCCTTGATAAGATTTCATTCCTTGAATGGAGTAATTATATTAGGATTGATACTGCTCTTGGTTTTCGGATGGCTAGGTATTTAAGATTCATTTTGTTTCTTCTTATTCTCTAATATAAGATGAATCATCCGAAAAGATTTAAGTTGAAATGGTAGCTATAATATGAGTTATGTTATAAAGTCATATTAGAATGGTAGAAAGATAATTAGCGTGATTCATGTTTATGGATTTGATGAAATGATTTCATTTAAACAGGTTGTTTAATGGAAACAATTGGTGGAATGCAATTGTTTTAAGAATTAGTGCTTATCATGCTCAGTTCACTGAACTGACCCGTGCTAGCAATTTTTGCAGATGGTCATCGTAAGTGGTAAAGGCATGCAGATCTGATATGATGCTCAGATTGTTTAATCTGATTTTTATGATGAATTACGACAGGATCTCTCTAATTGTACTATAAGAAGAAAGTTACTCTTTTGTTGATGTTTATTGTATTAAAATATGCCGTAGTGCATAAGTTGTAATTGTATAGGTTGAGATTAAATGAAATGGAGAAATGTTACCTACATGGCTGTGTTCTTATTTGTTGAATTGATCTTCTCACGTCTGAATGAATGAGAGTGCATTCTTATTATTATATGCCATGGGATCTAGATGGATTCCCTAAGTAAGCCTTGTAAAATTATGTGACTGAATACTTCATGTTTGACTAGTAATTCTTATATATTATGAATAAGGCTAAATTGGAAATTAGACCACTGCATTTTTAGGGAAGTTGAGGTTAAACTATGCCCTGATATGTAGCTAAAACAGGAAGAGTATTCTATTACTCCCTAACAATGATCTAAGTCAAAGAAATGTAATTGATGGCTTTAAATAATCATGTCTTATAGCAATAAGTCTGATATATTTCAGTCTTCGGGGTTGATATGAACCCTTACGGGTTTAGTTATCTTCCTTATGGGAGAACTTAGGGCTATTGCCCTATTATGAGGAAATAAGGTTATTAGGAACCGATTGGCACCTTGACGAGATCTCAATCTTATTAAAAACCTTTCTCCGTGAAACTGAACCTAATTGCTTAAGTAACTCAAAAGTGTGGGACCCAGGGTTGGGGAAAGGCTACCCAGTTAGGAGGGCCTGTAATCCAAGTTTAACTCAACTTAATTGAATTCTTGGGGGTAAGTACATCTTTCCGAGGTTGTATCATAGGATGTTGACACATGTCAACTGCAGGGTTGTACCTTCGAGAAGATTAGGATCTTCTCAAGGATACAACAATGCAGGTGACATTTGGCAACACCCTTTTGCATTGATCGTTAAGATTTACACCCGAAACTTGATCAAGATTTTCCTTTGGGACTGGTTAGGACCATAGACATGTTATGAGGCAGCCCTTTGGGACTCAGGGTACCTTGACACACGGGGTTAACAGTGGTTGATCCTGTATGTCAGCTTACCCTAGTCTTCAAGGGCATCCTTATAACATGTGTATGATATTAACCCATTCCGGAGTGAAAACTAGGGACAAGGGGACTGACAGAAGTCAGTATAAGATGATCTATATAACATCGGAGTGGGGTGAAGGACGTATTCCGGATTGACGAGTATGCCGTCAAGGAATATAAGACATGATTAGTATGTTTCAAATCTTTGGCCAAAGTATCGCAAGCGGCTGATTGCGTTGTCCTATGTCACCTAGTCTAAGGGACGTGATGCCGATGAATAATGGTAACAATTATTCAGATAGGTTCCTTGGACAGAGCATTCTGAAATCCCAGATTAGGGAAGAGAACCACAAGAGTGAAGTGTTCAGATGAAAACACCAACTCTATGATACACATGAATAGATCGGTAGTTCACCGAGTCATGGAATGAATAGATCGGTGGTACACCGAGTCATTACAGCTGCATATGGTTATCTGTTATAAGAATGATTGTTATGATCTGTGAGTTCTAAGTTATGTATTTAGAACTAGAAAACACTAATAAAAAAATAAAAATTCTTGTTCTAATGTACTAAAATGAGGTAGGTAACATGTTGAAAGTAAGTTGTAAATTGTAATACTTATATACCATTGGGCTTAGAGCTAAAAGTTTAACAAATAGTGGGATAAATAGAATTGCATACCAACTATGGGGCCTAGAGCCATATATAAAACAAATACTGAGATAAGAATAACCATGTAACAACCATACGGCCTAGAGTTGGAAATGTAACAATTTTTTTTTAAAGTATGTCAATAATATGTGTTCTAAACAAAATGTATCATGCACTATGCATTTCATAAGAAATGTGTGTCATAATAAATGTACGTAATAATAAATGTGTGTCATTTTTTACACCCTACCTAACATTCATGAGTTTTATAGATGTATACCAACTAATAAGGGTATAAGGGTTAGAAAAAAACAGAATGATGTAATTAACTTCCAACATCTATTATACATGACCATAATATTGCATTCCAACTTGAAATAAACAAAATGAATGATAAACAATAATAAAATAGTTCAAAATATGATAGAAGAAATAGATTTGGTTGTTCAAGATGATTCTAGAATGATTTAGGTATTAAAAATAGTGGAACAGGGAAATCTAAAGCTCTAGATTCTACAAAAAGTTATAGAACTAAAGAACATGTAGGTGAATGAGTGAAAAAAATAGTAAAACCTAGGTAGGAATTGTATGGTTCATGAAAATGATTATATGGTTTCAGACTAAGGCATAATTGGGCTCTATTTATTTTATGTCATTTTCTTTTTAGAAATGGTGCTAATTGTGCATCACTCTTTCTTGTAAAACCTCAAGATGACCTAAAAAAAAGTATAAACCCTAAAAACCTACATAACCCTTCACAAGAGCATTATCAAACTAAAGGAGAAAATAGGTGTGTGAGTGTTTGTTTAGGCTGGACCACCCTGGGTGGTCAGAGTCCCAACTATTAAGCCAATCCCAGTGTTGCACTACATATCCTCGATACGGAATCAAGCCACATGTAGTTCTCCTAATTGCGTATGCAAGTGTCTATATCTAACCAACCCCTAGGGGTGCAATCATGTATCTTAAAACTAAGATTGTAGGCTAACTTACGTAGTATACAATGTACCAAACATGGTATTAGTATGATATGTTATGAATCAACTATGTGACCTAACCCTTGTGTTGATTGAAACCCATATGCAATGCTTTGAGTGAATTTTCTCTTGCTTAGGCCATGGATCTATGATCTTTGTGCATGCTTGTAGATGGATGAATCTAGAGTTCTTTGACTTGGTTGAGTTACTTCAAACTTGTAGTAGGGACTTCCCTAGATGATGTGCAATTGATTTGAGTAGATTTAGGAACCCTTTGAGTGCTTTTGGAATGATGTTTTGTAATAAGAGCTTGTAAGAATGTTAGATGAGTGATAATGACTTGCTTATATAGTCTTCCATGTAGGAAAGATATTATGATAAGGTCAACCCTATAGGAAGATGAAATGACCCAAATAATGATTTAACATTGAAAGTAAAGTCAATGATTGAGAAGGGGCATGACCATATAGTTCATCTAGGACCAAACCCCACATCTTGACCCTTCCATATGGTTTTGGATAGGAGAGAGAAACACTCTAAACTAAAGTTGTGCTTGAATATCAGATGTTTTATGTTGATTTTGTTGAATAATATTTCAAAAATTATCAATAGAACATGGTGTAAAGATAAGAAAGTTGTAGAATGGATAGAGAGATGATGAGATTGGACTATGAATGTGGGCATCTATTTTAGCAAGGATACAAGGTCAAACTTTGCATTACATAAGGATGAAGGTTATCAAATTTTAGTGTCTACATTTCCCCCCCTTTAAGATGTGTAATTGAAAATTACATGCTTAAAGGAAAAAACATACCTCAGTGTGCACACACTTTTCCTTCAGCTTGAAGGGACTTCGTATGATGTTGGTGTTGGCATGCTCCATGATGAAACCCTGCAACCTATAGTGTAGTCAATGTCTATGATAGAAAATGAACTCTAACTCAAAATATAGATAATGCATTGTAACTTTAAATCATTGCAAAAATTATGCAAAGGAGATGAAAAACATGGAAAGGAATACACCTTGTTTGTTTTATGGAGGGAGGAGCTCCCATTGTTGTTTTGTCCTTTGAGAGTTGGAATTTTCTTTGGAGATGTCAAAGGATTACGGTTGATTAGTCTCCAATGTTGTGTCATAAGAGATAGTAGAGAGGAAGGATTAGACTACAAAGAACCCATGTGCTTCAATGCCTTCCCCATTTGAGAATGTGAAGAGAGAGGAGGAAAGATTAGTCTACAAAGCTGCAAGTTTTCTTCAATGCTTTCCTTATTTGAGAATTTGATGAGAGAAGAGGAAAAATCAATCTTTCCTTATTTGACACTTTCTTTATTGAGAATTTGGTGAGAGAAGGTGAAAGATCAGTCTATGAAGCTCTTGAGTATTTCTTCAAGGCTTTGCATTAAACCCACATACCACACCACTATAGACAGATCTAGGCCCAATTTTCTCCAAATTGAAAAAAATAGACCTTAGAAGATATGTAAATTTTCATGCCCCCATAAGGTGCTACTATTCTTGAATTAATTATTTAGAATTCTATTTTTTTTTTGGGGAGAAGGAGGCCCATGCCCCTAAACCCATTTTTTGTAACTGTATCGTCAATAGTATTGTGAAGAAGGAATGAACTACTCATGTCCCCTATAACTTTCTCTGAAATATGTCATCTATATTTTTACTTGTGTAAAAATCCTGTAAATTTCTTATAGAATCTATAGAAACTAGAAATTTGAGTGAAACTACCCTTTGTTTGGGAACATATGGAGAGGTCTAGACCATACCATGGTATTGAATTTACTGTATCGTTTTGAACTTTTTTTGAATTCTTCCACATTTTAGTATCTTTGACCTTTTCTAAGGATTTGATCCTTGTAATGATTTGTTCATGTATCCTATAGTATTTTTGTATATATAGCTATATACAACTCATTGAATTCCCCCTGTTTTTAGGTGTGTGTGATAAAAAATTTGAGCACACAACTCAATAGAATAGATGTGTACCCATATACTATATGTATGATAATATGTAGAAGTATATTGGAGGCTGAAGTTGTGGCCACTTGTAAGAACATATACCTATAAAGGTGCATGGTGGAAACCATGGGGTGGAAAATATGTGACATGCAACAAGTAAAAAGAAAGAATGCATGAGTAAAGAAACTAGTAACAATAAATAATAATATAAATCATGTCCTACTCCATAGTAAAATAAATTATAGAATCAACATAGTAACCGTGTCAAAATCCATAGAAAAAATTATAGTGTAAGCATCAATGGAATCTAGGAATAATAGAGTAATATAAATAATAGTGCACATTCAAGTAATTAAGAGCATGTAGAAACATATCTAGATATAAGCATGGAGCTGAAAACACGGGACACCCACAATGTCACAAGATAATTTCTATAGAAGGAAAAATGTGCCATAATCAAAGAAGCAAGTGCATACACACAAATTACGCATGAATCCACAAACACATGACACTCTCAATGTCACAAGAAAAAAGGCCCTTAGACCATATACAGAAAATAGTCACAACATTACACTCAAATAAACCTACATAGTACGGATCAAGGAATGAATATGCATAAAAAAATAGTGAAAACAATATAAAAAGAAAGTGTAGCAGCCAGTAATGATAACAATGGAGATAGTAATATAAGTTACTAATTAAGTAATTGTTAAAGAAATTATTGAGATGAATAAGGAAGATGGGTGAATTTCTACCAAGAAGATTGTATTTTTAGCTTTGGAGGTTCCAACACAACATTGACTATAGGTTTGGCATCAATTTTATCACCAATTGTTTTATGCTTAAAGGTAGTTTTGGATTGAAAATTGTGAGTAGAGGTGGTAGGAAGATGAGTAAAATATTTGAGCTTGTTCATGTTAAGGACCTTAGCTTCAAATTATTTCAAAGTATGACACAAATGATCAAATGAAAGTAAATTTTCAATCATCGCCGATTCTTATAAAGGAACTATGAGAATTTGAGTAAAAAGATCTTGTAATTTGGTATTTGTAAATAGATCGTTCATCTTAGAAAGTGTAGTCTTATATCACAAGACATATCACTAATGGAATCATTGGAACCTTATCAAATTTTATCCATTTAAGCATAGGATAATTTGTCACAAATGTTGATAGAAAACTGTTCAATGAACTGATTAGCCGTAAGAGTGAATGTTCTAACTGAATGTATGGGTAGGTCATAAAACCATTGTAAGGTAAATTATTTGATAATTCAAGGAAAAATATTGGAAATAAATGTAACATTGGAATAATGGTATAAACAAGTAACATGAAACATATGAAGATACTCTTTGGGACCCCCTTTACCATGTAACTAGGTAGTTTAGGAATTAAAAAACTGATAGTTAAATGATATGAATCCACTATGGTGTAAGTGGGTTAAGAAAAAACTAAGTAGAATCCATAATATGAAAGGAAGTTTTATGAATCTTGCATTATTTTTTGAGCTACTTGGATCTTATCTAAAGTAGTTTCCCCAGAGGTAAAGAATATAATGGTGGACTTGGGAATTAAAACATTCCTAATAGATGAATAAATTTCCTAAATGCATGTGTAATACAATAGGTTAGGGAACAAAAGGACAAAATTGGTGTTAGAAGAGGTCCCTGGATCATAGCATTAGGACTTGCAACAAGTTGTAGTCTAGCTTAATTCATGATAAGTTTATAAAAGACCATGTACAATATGTATAAGGCATTAACTCACAATGCACAACATATATGACTAAATATCCTCCATTTATGAGAAATACAATAGGTTAGGGAACAAAAGGAAAAATTAGGTGTTAGCAGAGGTCCCTAGATCATAAGAATAGGACTTGCAAAAATTTAAAGTCTAGGATATTTTATGATAAGTTCATAGAATACCACGTATAAAACGTATAAATCCTTAGCTCACCATGCAAAATAGCTATTGGAAAGACATGATCTAATAAATGAAGATACTATGAATGAGAAAAGGCATGAAATAATATGAAGACTTAATACTGAATCAAAATACATACATGATTTAAGAATAGAAGGAATTAAGATAGATTTCCATTAAGATCTAAGATCAACCTTCTACACATAGTGCTTATAAATTTTATACATTATGAGGCAACTGTTGAGTTAGTAGTCCCTTCTTCTTCTACAAAAGGAGTGTATTCACATTCTGTATTTATCTAAGAGAGCATTACATATTCTATTGTTTGTCTTATCTGAAGTAAACATTACAATGGGATTGCACAATCACACAAAATATATCCTTGTTGGCTTTATAATCCTTTTTACACTTCAACACTTCCATAGAATAAAATAGTTTTCTTGTCCTAAGAAAAAATGTACTTCAATAATATGAAATTTTTCTTGTTCCTTACTTTCTGAATTGAGATGAATATTAATGGCACTGCGTAGTGTGATACTCTACTAGTTGTTGGCACAAGGGACACCATTTACTAGTTTTTATTCTCTACACAGTAGTTAACCACCCTTTCGAGTTTTCAATTAATTAGACATTTCAATAGAACATATTTTTGGGTTTTTAATCTTAAATAATTTTTTCATAGATTGATATTGTGGGTTTTTAATTTATATGTTCATACTTATAGATGTTAATAAAAATTGTGTACTTTTAACAAAATTTGTATTACCTATCAAAAAATTGTGTTTCTCCTTTTCCTTATGGGTTTTTCTCAAGATTATTAGATTGTTATGGATGATTACGTGGAGTGAAAGGAGATGGTGGAATTATGAGGGCTGTTTTGAGTCTGTGCAGAAGACTATGCAATAGAATGTAAAGTGGGGTATTCTTCATTATTAATTCTGCGGGGAGAAATGTTTCCAAGTCCCCATAGTATATGTTCTAGTCTTCTAGTTCCTTATTCAATCTACCAAAGTAAATTTACATATGTGATAATGATAGCATGAATTCATACAAAGCATGTTATTTTTCATTTTTTGTAGCTTGCTCATGGAGAGTGATGCCATTCTGAATGTCATGTTCTATTATTTCCATTCAATCCCACATTCTTTTTCTATAAATATAGAAAATGTATTGTGCTCCCACTCTCACATTCTGTCACCAATATTGTCACGAGCCTGTAGGGATATATGCAACGCCTTATCCATTTCTTTAATATTAAATTTAGTCAGCATTTTGCCTTCCATTGTGTTGCTCGTATCTAGATTTGTTTTTTTTCTCAGATACCATTGCCTGTTCTCTTAGACTGAAGTATTCAAATCCAAGACATTTGCTTCAAATGGGTAGACTTGCTTTGCATTGTACCTTGGCCAATTGCACAACATCTTGTTGTATTCCTTCAAAAGAAGCTCTACATCCTTCCCCTCATTCTTGTTTTGGACGAACTGCACCTTGATATTCTTTGCAACCTCATTTTCCTTCTAGTTTTCCACCAACTTGCCTACGAACCTGGTTAGCTGCATTTTCTCACTCATTACTTGTTCACCTATGGTATCAATGACAAGTTGTGCACAATTGTCTTGAATTTGCACTTCGAGATTGTGCAAAGTCATTTCTAATGTTGCTCAGCTGGCAGTCGCCAATTGAAGTGTGAGCTGCTCCAATATTTTCCTTATCAATGTATGCATGCCTTCAATATAAGTTTGGCAATGAGCAACTTCTCCAAATGTCTATTTCAACAGGGCCCACCAATGCTTGCAACGTGGTAGCTTGCATCACTTGTCAAGCGATCTGGGGGGCTACAGTGTGGACATGTGATGACAGGGAGGACTAGCTTACATTTCCATGTTTGCAAAGGTATTTCTAATTAATACACACCCACTAATACATCTTTGTGTCCTCATCACTCAATTTCTTTCAGCAAAGGATTGTTTAGTACTTGAGGTTTACGGCTTGTATGATGGCACTTACTAGGAAGCATTTGCAGTGTACTTGATTGTGACCAGAATGATAAGTCCTTCTAGTTTTCAGTTGGTGGATGGAATTTTAAATACCTCTATGTGGATTTTGCGACTGTGGTAAATTATGCACAACGACATTTTTGGTATTCTACTGATCTACTTATTCTTGCAATTTACTTCCGCAGATGCTCTGTACATGTTTAGCCTTTTGGAATGGTTACATATCTTGTGCCACAGATTCTTCTTTATGCTTTCGGTTCTTCTTCTCTCCTTGTTCTTTCCTGAAGGTAATCATCTTGCTCCTTCTTGGGCTATTGGTTTTAGTCCTCTTTCTCTCTTATGCTTTTTCTTTCTTCTCGGCTTGTTTCCTTCATCTCTTCTTCTCTCATTCTTGCCTTTAACTCTGCATTTGTTTTCTCTTCTACTTCTTCTTGCAAAAAGTGGTATTCTAAGGGAGTACTAGCATTGGAGTCTAAAACTTTTCTAGTTTTTATCCTCTTATTTCCTCCTCTCTTATTCCTCATAGCTCTTTGGATTTTATTCCATGGCCTTCTGAGCCTTCATGGGATCATGTGTAATTTCTATCTTTTATTTCTCCACCACCTGCTCCTTACATTTTTTCTCTTCCACTTCTTGCTTTCACTTTTCATTCTCTTCTTATTTTTACCTTTCATCTATAGATTCTGAGTTGTATAATTCCAATTATGTTTTCTCATGTGTAATGCAATATTCCATTGTTGATGTTGTTATATCACGTTCCTTCTTATTGTGCCCTTTTCCCTATGCTATTGTTATTCTAAGTCTTACGATTATGCGGTTTCTTCCAGATGTTATGGATTGACATAGGTATGCAATAGAAATGAAAACTTAAAAATATACTTACATTGGGTTTGTATTTGTTTCCTTCCTTGAACCCATTCTTGGGGGGGTAATTAAGTCTTGAGGGGATGGAGGAGGAAAATGTGTACCACCTATTTTTTGTGTTAAAGATTTGGGGTATACGAGACTTGATTCTTCTCAACACTTTCACTTTTTGCCTCTTCTATGCTCTTTGTTCTCTCTCATACACAACCTTCTTTTTTGTTTGGTACGTGACAACTTATTACACACATAAATAAATAAAAAATATTCCTCTGTGTGAGAAGGTTCTTTTGTGTGTGTTGAATCCCCAACCTATAAGTGTTATTTCTTCTTTCACTGAAAACCATTGCACTACTCTAAAAGGGCTTGTTTCGGTCCTATTTTGTGTATGAAATACTATAATTTCTTCCTCAAGAGTTGACAAATCTTGTCCCACATCTTAATACCTTTGTTTATATTTTGGACTATTTATTCACACATGACATATTCACGCTGATAGTAATCATGAGAGATTTGGGCATTAGAGGGAGTTCAACTTTGTTTTCTACTTTCAAACTCTTGTTCACAACTTGCTTCATTGTTATTGTTTTCCAAGTGTACCATTCCCACTCTTTTGGGAGATACATCTTGGTGCCCATTTCTTCAAGTGTCATTGCATTCACTATTTCTCTATCAATCTTCATTTGATTAAAATCCAAGACTTTGAACCAATTAGAAACCTAAGATCTATCTTGACTCATGGAAATGATTTGTGTGGCATTTTACTTTGGCCTTTTTCTTTCATACTTGATTGTAGCTTCTTGTACTAAATTTTTGCTATGGTATATGGTTGTACTAGTTAATCTTCCCTGAAATCCTCCCATCAATTGGTTTTTATATCCTTTCCATGCAAAATGGTTGAACATGTGTTAGGATCATGTCGTGTTTCCTTCTTAACTCTACCTTGCAATATGTCCATGGGAGAAAAGAATGGGAGTGGATTTGGTTGTTTGGTGAGTACACCTTCATCTTGTATATGATCCCATCATGTAACAAAGTGGTTTTATAATACAGAGTTGTGTATGCATGAACTTCCTTTGGTATCTAGAGGGTTTACACTGAGTGTTTCTTTGATCTATGTGAGCCACTCTCCCATCTTATGCATATCTTCATAAGTTATATATGGATTTTCTGGAATGAATTTCACAAAAACTATGCTATGAGGTTAGTACTCATAAATAAACTTCTAATGATGTACCCTCAGGGAGCACACCGATGTGTGAAGAAGAGAAATATTATCAACAATTGATACATGAATAGGTTTCCCCGTAGTTTCTATTATCTTATTTGCAAATTGTTGTTGACTTATGTGTAAGAAATTTAGGCCAATTAAACTTTAGTTCCATCCTCCCACATCCACATGATGATATCTACTCTTTTCGAGGGATGCTTTCTTACTACCTTGGGTATCTTTCCAGTACCTTTTGGATATGAGTTTTTAATACCCACACCACTTGATTTTTGATGGCTTCCAAAGGTATTCCTCTTCCCTTGTGCAATTGGGCAATATATTTCCGCAATTGTTGATTTTGACATGGGGTTTAGTCATTTTGTATGGGAGCATAGATATGCCCTGATTCAAGAATCTATTGGATCGAGTGATTGTGGCTACATTTTTATGGGACTACATATTTCTTATAGTGAACCAAATTGTTTCATTATAATACCATCTCATGATGGTCTGCATGAGCTTAGAGATTGTTTCCCATGTATGATATCACTAGTTGGTTAAGCAATTATTCCTCACATCAAGTCCTTCTCCACTATTTCACCTTATACAGCTTCCATGTTTGGATTGTTGGCCTCTCTGCATTCCCCATGCTTTCTCTTCTATTGTAAACTAATTCATGATGGGGTGGATCACTCCACTTTGTTTTGACTTAACATTGGGTAAATCCCCATATCTTCCTTCTATGAATTACTCAGAGGAAGGATGAAATGCCTTGTTCTTCCATCATGCCTTGGACTCTAGGGACGATGGGTCAGAGTGAATGCAGTTTTCCATTAGTATTCTAGTGCTATTCTTTATAGATTTATTCTTTGGTTTTGAAATTTCTCACACTTTCAATCTCTTTCTCATTTTACTTATATTTTCTTACTTTCTATCTTAGAAAATGTGTTAGAATTGCTGTGGATTGATTTCTTGTTTATACTTATTTCTGAATGCAAGGTGGTATTTTTGAGCCGTTCCTTGATCTACTCTTTAATTTATTTTTTCCATTAGAAATTTAGCTTGATGTGGTGCCATACTTGTCTCTAAAGTTCACTTGCCATAAGATCTTAGCTTCTTGATATGTTGGCCATACATAATTTGTGAGATAGTAAATTTTTAGGATTTCAAAATTTTAAATTTATTTTCTGTCTCATTCAATTTCTTGTTTCTTGTGGGTTTCCCAAACTTAATTGTTTTCTACACTTTTTTATTTGTGTAGACAGTCAATTTTGGTAATCCACTCTTTGACACAACTAGTTTTTTTGACAATGCACTCTTGCTAAGATAAATACAAATTTTCCATTCCTACTTTAGTACCTTCCAAGGTCTCTATGTTTAGCTTGTTTATCCTTACACACTGACATGTTGTCAAATTTTGAGAACACAATGCATAAAATCTGTAGACAAAAACCTAGGAAAAAACTTCTAAACTTTAGGTTGCATGTTTTCCTTCCCTAGTCAAGGCCATATAATTTGGTTAGGATAGTAGATTGGGTCATGACCGATTTGTATGGTCTTGGAATGAAATGTTTTCCAATTTTTATTGCAAATTCATATCTTTTGTTGGGTCTTCTAATTTCTTTGGGTCAACCTTTCCTCAATAAATTATCTACAAAACCCTATATTGGAAAGTAAACACTTTCTCATTTTCTAACTAGGGAAAATATCATGGAACTACATTGATATAATCACTTCCGACACTTGAAAAAGGAACATAAGGCTCCCTAAATGTTGCAATAACACATCCATAGTCATTAGGGCATAAATATATACATATATGAAGCTTATTACAAAATAAGACATCAATATACCTTACCTAAAAACACTAAAATATCCCTTTCCCATGTATCTTAGTAAGAGAAAACTCAATTCAAGCATAGTAAAATATAGTAATCAAACATAGTTGCATTCATTTAGATATCACATGCTAGGTGGAGAATGATGTGTAGTTTGAGGCCTCTTTCAAATAGTGATAACATCAATGATGCTCGGGGGTGCCCACAACCCAAATAATTTTTTTGTAGGAGTTTTCATCCATGGCTAGGTTTTGAGATCATGATCAAAGTATTTATAAAGCTTCACAACATGATCATAAATTACGTTTTGACAACAACATAGAATTTCATATAATAGATAGAGTCAAAAAGTTGTAGAGACTAGATTTGAGTAGGTCCAAGATCATACATAAGGGTCAATACCATATGGTATGACTATTTAAGAGTTGTACGGTCATACACCAAGTTGATTTGTACTCATAGTATACAAAATGAAGTTTTTTCAAGTTCAAATTCATATCTCCCTATGCCTGTAGTGTATCCTCCAAAAACTTTTTAGAATCATCAGTAATCAACTAAGTGCACTTACTCCTTTGCATTTTCAAGTTCGTATCTTTCTTACCATATCTAGTTGTATAAAAAAAATATTTTGATTGTGATAATTAATGTTAGAAGTTAATTAATTAAAATATCCACATGTTGTTAACCTTACATCCTTTATTGTACTTAATTCACTAAGATTAATTATGTTACATATTAAAAGGGTTAAACATTTTGGTGAACGTAACTCACGATTTGATCTTAGTAATCCAACCTAATACACTTAGGGTTTATTTGCATTATCCTATTATATGCTTATTATTCTTGACTTAATCATTTTGTTTTCTATTTTCATAATAGATTCCTCACTAGATCATACCATATCATTCCTCGAGTTTATCAAATAGAGCCCCCTTTGTAAGGAGACACTTCTTCAATTCTTTTCCAATGCATGAATTCATCCTAACACACCCACTGAGCATGTTCAAGTTTATCTCCAAAAGGACATTTTATTCCATATTAATGTTGATCCTAATACTACTCCTCCACCACTGGCTACCACAAGAACTTCAACTTATGTTCAAGTTTTTTATATGTGAGACATTGGTTAAGTGTTTCTGCCTTGACTTGTCATCAAACATCAATGTTTGTGGCCTCTCTTTTGTCCATGCTTCAGGTTTTTATTATCAACACCTTTCCCATGTTCCTCGTAATATTTACAGTTATCCCAACATTCCTAATCAAGTATTTAGTTATAACATTATTCCAATCACTCTAGATCCAAAAACATTTGACACAATCTATTATGTTTTCCATCATGATTCTATGTATAATATACTCCTTAAGAACCCTTGGTTACATACTTATAATATTACCATAACATCTAATGGTATTACATTTTCTCATCAAGGCTCTACTTATCCTTACAAATGGGATCCTACCCAATTAAAATTCTATGATCCTCAATGACACACATACATTCACATTCATACCCTTATTTATTAACCCCAAAGACAGTTTACCTTCTTACCTTGTGCTCCACACATTATATTGAACCAATTTATTGAGTGCAATATTGTGTCTCTCCCTCCGCCATTTGAGGTTGATACAAGTAGGCCTCGAAGCAAGAATTTTAATGCTAATGTTTTTTTTAATATAATTAATATAACCATTACCTCATAGATAAGTTTATCAAGCTTCATCACATTATGCAAGATATCATAGACTTACATACTCTCAAATGCAATATCTTCCCCACATCTACTATGCCATCTACTATATCCACTCATGCATATCTTCCCTTTCTTCTAGCCCCTCTAGTGGTTCCTCATACTCTGCCTCCCATAACTAATATAATGTAACCATGATGTTGGGGGTGTCTCATATCCCATTTTAAAATGTCACCGTGAATATGGTATTCTAGTTAATTACTTGGAATATTTCTTGATATGCATCCAATGGTCATACACCTCTTACTAATGCAATTGATATCTAACCCCCATTTTATATTGTGTTATTTATACCTCCTATAGCTACACATATTTTTATAGCTCCTAGTATAAATATTGGAAAACCCTATTCATTCTTACACCCTATCCTTATTGGTGATTCGTAACACACATATGAATCCCTTGTTATGGATTTACATGACTACATTTCCTATTTAAAACAAGATCACTCTAATATTTTAGATATCATGCAGTTAATTTATGAAACCTCTATAATAATCAAGGATATTTAGTTTTTAATGCATACCCCTCAAGTAATTCTCTATACCACTCCTAATCCTATTTCTACTCTTGGCTTGTCATCACCAATCCAGCACTATGATAATTCTTCACCAGGAACTCCTCGTGCTATGATTATTTACTAATGCACAGCCTTTAGTTTGGTGGATGTAATCTGGAAACAAAACAACAAACATAACACAAGAATACCATCAACTATGATAAGATGGAATGATGACAAATCTGAAATATCAAAGTAAATTATAATATTAACATGAAATTGTTACAATCTCACCCATGAGGTACTTCAAGTGTTATTGACTTCACTTGCCTTCCACCAATACTATGGGAGAAACTTTACAATTACACCTCTTAATGGCTTCTTCAACACACCTTTAAACTGATGGCTTCCTTTACACACTTCATACATTATTTCTCACTACTTCCTTCTATGCTAAATGAGGGGGGTGGCCTCTTCATTTATAGAACTTCCAGGCTTATCCATCTTATCTCTAAGATAGGATAATAAATCCACTCTGACGAATCATATTCCATACCTTAACTCTTATCTGTACATGTAAGCTTATCTTTTAAGATAAGATAAACCTTATCATTTCACATGGGTTCCACATTTTTAGACTTTTTACAAATAAAATACACAAAATATTTATGACCTCACTCCTTGTCCTTATTACCAATATAATATTTCTAATTCCTAATCATGTAGACCCTACTTCTCTACTTATCCCAATTTTGACATTTTAACATTACCGGACCACTTACGACAAATATTTACTTTTTACAACATTCCTATTGTACTTTGACTGTTACCGTACTCTACATTATTGGCGGCACCGTACTGACGGCGCCGTTATCTTCTATCAGACGCTACTACTAATTACACTTAAAAACATCCTATTCCTAATACATACATTAATGAAATAGAAATTACGGAGGAAAATTTTAGTGTCGACAGGCTCACTTCCCTTTGATGCAAGACATGACCTTTTCACAGACTCTCACATCACGACCAATTGTTCTAATATTATTATATCTAGTTCTTCTTGGCTATTTATTTTACCCAAAATTCATATTTTTCATGACATGATACTTTGAACTTGGCCTATAGATTTTACCAACTTAGATCATGTTGCTAAAATAAGAATTTGTCTTATTTTTGGGCAACTAGTTGTAAAAAATTAAGACTTATGGGTCTTGATTAGTGTTAGTAATCCACTCCCAATATGTGATTCCTTAAATCTTGTTAAAATTACTTATGTGGATTAAACCAAGGGTTCTACAGTTCAAAATAGTAAGGGACTTAATGATTTTATGCCTTGATTTTGCATTCCTAAAATTCTGGAGATTCCTAAAATTCCATGGATCCCTAAAATTCTGGGGTTCCTAATATCTACAGGATCCTAATATTTAGTGGGTTCCTAGTTTTACATAGGTTCCTAGTATTCCATAGGTTCATAGTGTGGACACCCATAATTACTCCCAAGCAATTTAAATACTTAAATTGCGTTAATTATCCTCTTTCTCGCAAATTGACGACATATCGTCAAAAGCGCTCATTTTCCCTCATATCATCATTAATTAATTACACTAAGCTAATTAATTAAGTCACCTATCTAACAAATACCCTAATTAACGACTTTCTGTTAATAAATCACCCCTTCTACCTAGATTAATTAATTAATTAGCTTTCCCTTCCATTTATCCAATAAATCAATGTTTAATTGATTTAATCCCCTTCTAATAGCCTAAATCGTACTAATATTCCTCTAATTAGCTTCTATAAGCTTACATCTACCTATTAGTTAATCACCTTTGATTAATTAAAACATCCCCCAACTCCCATGACTTGCTAAGCATAAATTAAACCCTTCTAAAGTAAGGTTGCCTTTTATAAAACAACCTTATCCATTCCTAATCATGTTTTACCTTTATCCCACATGCAAAGGGATGAAGTATTTTCTTTATCCATTGGGCTATATAAGGAACCCTCATTCTACCTTTATACCTACACCTACACTTCTTGAGAAAATAAATGCAAAGCATATAGCAAAATAGACTAAGAGCTTGCCTTTTGTGTTCTTGAGAGGTCACCATTGTTAAGAGCTAAGCTTCCTATTCTTGCATTCTTGAAGGATCAAAGAAAGAAATATTGTTGATTTCCATTGGACTACATAGGTCCATTTGATTTAATTAGGAAATTTAGAAGAGTAGAGTTCTTAATTTGCATTATGTTTGATTTCACTATTTCAAAGTTATAATGCTAGTGTAGGCCTTGTTCATTTCTTCGTCTAGATGGTACTCTTTCTTGTTTCTAGCTAGGTTAGGGAGTTATTTTAGGTGTTAGTTCTTGCTTTCAATATAACATAGGAAAAATAATACATGTACACATTTGGCACGCCCGGTGGGACTTACTCTATTGTCCTTTGCACTTAATTTCAAGTTTTTGTAGTTAAGTTTCATTTTTGGTTACTAGCCTTCTTTTACACATGTTGATCTAACTTATTTTTATTAACTTGTTTTGTTGATTTTTCATGTGTTGAGTCTTCCTTGTAGGTATAAAGGAGGTGAGGTGCTGTCAAAATTTGAATTGATGGGAAAATTTCAAGATTTCTCCATGTTTTCATTTTTAGAGCTTACTTTTTCAACATTGTACATGCTAGTTTTGTCAATTTCTTGAAAATTTTAAATTCTTGAGCATGTAGGTTAGTGTTTGATAGTGATGAGTCTTTTATTTACATATTAATGTGGTGGGTTGCTGTCAAAATTAAATCTTGGTGAGAAAATTTCAAGATTTCATCATGTTTTCATTTTTAGAGCTTACTTTTTTATCATTCTACATGCTAGTTTTGTCAATTTCTTGATAAATTCTTGAGCATGTATGTTAATGTTTGATACTGTTGAGTCTTCTATTCATATATTAATGTGATGGGTTGTTTTCAAAATTGAATCTTGGTTAGAAAAATTTGCCCATTTTTCAGATTAAGGGACGTTTTTTTTACATTTTTTGAGTGCATGTCAAGTGCATACCCGTGAGCATAAGAGCATATGCGTAACCCATCTTTTGAAGGCCATAAATTTTTCTCCCCGAACTCAAAATGACTCCATTTTTTTGTGTTGGAAAGGTATTGAAGTTAACTATGCAATGAAAACATAAATTTAGGATTTATATAGAAATTGTAGGTTTTTCTATTAGTTTAAAACTGGTCATTTTCTAACATGTCTAATGTTTTGATGAATGTTGTATTTCCATGCTTACTCAATTTAGACCAAATCATGTGTATGATTTTCTCTTGCATCTTGAAAATAAAAAAAAACTTTGATCTCTATCTTTTTAACATTGCGATTAAACTTGGAAATTTGATTATTCATTTTGCTTAAGGGAATGAACCTTTTACAAAGCATTTTTCAATGGTCCTTTGATTTGAAGTTTTCCATTTCTATATAGTTGGGATAAAGTTTGTGTATGATCTTATCTTACACCTTAGGGTGATCTTGAGAATCAAAAGTAACTTTAGTCTTCATTTTATAACATTTGGTAAATTGGAAACTTCATCTTTCACTTTTGGTTTAGGGGAACGAACATTTATCAAGAATTTTGTATAGTTCATTGATTGAAAAGATTTTCTTTATTTTTTAGTTAGATTATTTGTTGTGTATGCTCTTCTCTTGCATCCTTGGATGATCTTGAGAATAAAAAACAACTCTTAATCCTTTTTTAAATAATGTGATTTTATTGGAGAACTACTAACGCTTGAGTGCAGGACCTAAAAATGCTTGTCAAAGAAAGAAGGAATAAAAATTAAATCAAAAACTACTAATATAGTTGTTATACAGGTTGCCAAAAGGTGTTCAAACAAACCACACCTGATTAAACAAGATAAAAAGAACAACATATTCAAAACAATGTATTGTAAGTTTTAGAAAAAGGTACATTCCTCTCCGCTCAACTAAAACATAACCCCTTTGGCATAACACCTTAAGCTACAACAATGGGGGTGGTTCCAAGAACCCCAAAGTAGTCCATGCAAGAGGGAACCTTATGGACGAAATGGGAAGTGCTCCACACTACCTACCTGACTAGGGATTCCTTTGTGAGATGGCATTACAAGTTGTCCCTATGTGACCCTTTTAAGTATATGATGGATGCATTTATTGGATATTGTGCTTGAAGGGGGAAAAGTCAAGATACTCCCAAGATAGTCAGGACTATTTGGGTAAATCATCCTGCTCGTGGATAATTTTGTAACACCTAGAATGAGAGAACCACCTAGGAAGATATCCTTTGGCCAGGAGCCCACTTTGAGCAATTCTAAAATAGTGTTGAGTTGTGAACCATATTTTTATTACACGAAACATGTGATTCGTTACTTTTTCTTAGTTTTTCACTTGCCTTAGGATAAGGTGAAACTCTGCCGAAGTGCAACCAACATTTTTCATCCCATTTTTGATTTGCTTCCTTCACATTCTTTTGACAGTTTGTTGATCAGAAGGAGGGTGAATACCTTTGTGTTACTAATTGATTGTTATTCCCAATTTTTTGTCTGTTTACGCCCATCCATGTTTGCGGCTGGGTAAGTTAAACATCTAAAGTGTGTGGAGACATATTTATATCATTGGTAGTCTTTGTGATCTTGATACCCACGTCAGGATTGTCATCATAGTTAGGAATGATTCATAATTTTATATCCCTTTGACATGTTACCTCATATGTATTGTCTCGACATAATTAAGATACTTATGTCACGTTTCTCGTAAACATGATCTAAGTGTTTGTATTGTGGCATTACACTACCCAAATTTTAACACATCCTTAGTATACTTTGAACTTAGTTTGATTTCAAACATTTTCTCAAATCTTGAAGGGTGTTGCTTACTTTGTTTATGTCTTTTTGATACCACTTTAACAGCTAATATCTCACTTCTCCACAAAGCTCGATAGACGTGTCCAATCGGTGTGGTTACATAGCTTACATTTGTAAACCTCACCCTTTAACATTTAAGGCCTTGTTGGTTGTTAAACTTGTCGTGGTATCCTTTGATTGGTATTCATATCTACCCTTTGTTAATATTGACGCCTTGTTCATTTCGAGCTTGACGTAAATATTGACGTTGTGTTGATCATCTTTGCATCGCATTTTCATATGGTGTATTTCCTTGTTGATTGGCTTTGTGTTTCACACTTGCATGATTGTTCCTTGTGATTATTCATTCAGAAATCTTGTTTTCTAGGACAATCCCTTTTAATCTCATCAATATTACATCATCACGATGTCTATTTTCCTTAGAACTTCTTCAAAAAATCATGCACGCATCTTCATACTTACACAATGTCTAGCTGGTTATCCTTATGCTACCTAAATCGACATGTCACTTCCTTCCCTTTGAAGGAGTTCCATCACACTATCTAGATCTAGACATTTGTGCAAAATAGTGCCAAAAATGACTGACTATCATGCGGTTCTGCATACTTACAAAAATATGGAACCTAGGTTTAGCAATTCAAATCAAAAGATTCCCATTACAACTAAACCTTGTTTGGTTCTTTGTGCTAGAGAGCCCATACGGGTAACTCGTTCCCCACCTTCATCTCATAGTCGGTGGTATGATTTGGATGCTTCTGATCCAAATTATTATTCAAGTTCCCCCCACTCTTCTTTTGATTCTAATCCAAACATTTCCTCTTCTTCTGAGGATTCCAATCCAAAAATTTCTTCATATTCTTCTGATGATTTGGATCTAAACTACTATTCAGATCCAAACTACTATTCAGATTCATCCAATTTGACTCCTAAGTCATCTAATTCTTCGCAGACCTCCTTATCAGTCATGGTCCCTCCTCTAAAGATCTTTGTCATCAAAAACCATCTTCATCATTCATTTAATATGACTCCTACGTCGTGGTCCTCCCTTTCTTCGCATGACCCCTTTTATCAGTTGCCTCAATGACGTCTTCTTCCTTTGACGATACATCGACTCCAAATCCATCCAATCAAACATCTAATACAATTCTTGAATCGTGGTCCTCCCTTTCTTTACAGGACCCTTGTTATTATTCATTTGATACGATTCTTGAATCGTGGTCCTCCCCTTCTTCACAAGATCTTCTTCATCAATCACCCACTAATAATTCTTCCTCCTTTGAATATTTGTATCACTCAAAGTCCTTCAAGACAAACATCTAAATCAACCCATGCGTCGTATTCTACATACCTTTGGAATTAATCCTACTATTTTACATACGACATACCATTGTATAGGTATGTCCACACCACCTTCTTCTACTCCTGAGACATATAGCTACACATTTTTTGTCATCACCCACAACATCTACTTCTATCAATCATCATCAAGCATCTTCTAAGTCTTCCACACCAATTGGATCTCTTTCTTCCAATCAACCCTTAGTGGTTGATCAACAACTCATACCGATTAATCTCTTTCAGAATCAAGAAACAATCAGGTCATTTATAGGGGCATATGAAGATATTCCTTTAGCAGATTATGAGAAAGGATTCTCTTTAGAATTTGATGCGCGTCTGCATATTGTGAGGAAAAGGTTGATTCCTTTTATCAAGAAATGGAGGAAGAGCCTCAAGTCATGCAACTTGACCCTCCTCTTATTCTTACATCTTCACATTCTTCATTATGTGATGAAACTCCTTGGTCTTTCATTGATCCATGGCCTATCTTCTCATCACCCAATAACTCTTTGTCTATCATAATTCCTCAATAAAAATATCTTATGGGGTCAATGCCAAGTAGCCCTTCATCTTCATCTAGGTGTGGATCACCTTCTAGTAGCCCTCCCTCTGCTATTTGTGGGACATTTTCAAGTAGTCCACTATCTTCTATTCTTGGGGCACGTCCAACTAGCCCCTTATCTTCTATGTATGGATCACCCCTGGGTAGTCCATCATCTTCTATTCTTGGGCCACATCCTAGTAGTCCATCATCTTACATCTATGGGTCACATCCTAGTAGCCCTTCTTCTTATATTCTTGGGTCACATCCTAGTAGCCCTTCGTCTTCTATCTATGGTTCAAATCCTAGTAGCCCTTCTTCTTCTATTCTTGGGCCACATCCTAGTAGCCCTTCATCTTCTATCTATGGGATCACCTCTAAGTAGCCCATATTCTTCAATCCTTGGACTATATCCTTTTCATCAATCACATCATCCTTCTACCAATGACAGAGGCAAGCCCACCATCATTTCTCTCATTCCTATCATCAATCATAAATGTTCGATTTCTTCTCCTTCTTGAGGTCAAAAAAGTCACAAGTCAGCTTATAAGAAACCCAAATAGGTTCATTATCAAGCTCAGGTCAAAAATTCCAAGAGCTCAAAATCCCCCAACAAATCAAACAATCTCAAAATTATAAATCAAGCGTGATTCAAGAATGCACATCAACGTAACCATCAAGTATGGTACAAAGTGCATAAACCTCTGGATAGGGAACTCAAGCTCCCACATACAAAATCCATGTTTCAGGATAAATCACAGTCCTTTGTTGAGTGTGAACTCACCATGATCATTGAGATCGGGGAAAACATGACTCTTGATAAACAAACACGTCTAGTCTCCCTTATCAAGGAAGTCACAAACATTGTTGTTGGATCTTACCACACATAGTGACTTTGTTAGTCCCAACCTCTTAAAACTATCAAAAATTAAAAATAGAAAAACAATTCAAAAATGCAAAAAAAATGAGAAAACACAACAAAAATCAAAGGTACAAAGATCAAACATTGTAATCAGGTATTGCATACACATGGATGTTCTTTCTTCCCTTCCTTGTTATTCTTCTACAAGTCTTCTTGTCATTTTCATCCCTTCAATGATATTTTGGTTAGCTTATTCGCACGCATTTTGTGAGATTTATCTCTATGGTATTTGTTTGACCCTGGTCTTTTATCACCTTGGTAAATTAAAGAACGAATGACCTCTTAGAGATCCTATCACATTCAACATCTAATAAACTTGTTGCGAAGAACTTTTGGACATATTTTTTGACACTAGCCAATGTCATCATCACAAGCACTTCCACCTCCTTCCATCAAGCCATCAGTGGTTCTTAACCCCTTGTCAAACAAGAGAGCTGAAATAAGTTTTCAGAAAGCAAAAGAATCAAAATCAATCAAAAATCAGAAGCTAAAAGCTATAAAGCAAAATCAAATTGATATATTACTCTCTCTTGGGGTATTTCCAATAATCTCTATTGGGGCTATGGACACCTGACTGGCAGTAGAGAAATGTTATGATTAGAATCAAATGCATCTCCATCGGGGCTATGGATGCCTGGCTGGCAGTGGAGCAATGTACGGATATCCTTTCACCATCCATTCACAAAATCACCTTTCACAATAAATCATTCCTACACATTGGCTAGGGTCTCTTCACTTGTTGTCTATTAAATCTTCACTTCAAGAGGTAATAAATTTCCATGTGCACACACTGAATCTCGATGAGCGATCAGGATTAGTATGTTACCAAGTGTCTTTTTCTGGACCTTTTTCAGACTCTTGCTTTAGTCTTTATCTCGTCTCATGATTTGTTCCTTTGGCTAATCACTTTTTCATCATGAGTGCTTCTAAGCTATTATTCATATCATTCACTATTCTTTACCTATTATAAACATCCATGTGTATAAGATTATTTATTTTCCATGTTTTCAGACAGCTTTATCCCCTTTCATAAAAACAATTCCTCCTATTCCTTTCTATCATGTAACTTTTTGGCCATCTTACGTTAGGGGAATCCTTGCTTCTTCCCAGGATAGTCATTAGTTTACTATTCACCCATGTTGAACCTATCCATTAGGCCTTATCCCCCTTCTACCTGTGAAGATTTTTCCTTTGAATATTCTCACCTAATTGTTGGGAATTTTGGCATCTTCACTTTCTTGTAAAATACACATGGTATTTAGTGCCCTTGTACATCCCATCTATCGCTAGGGGCATCCACACATGAGTTCCCTCATGCTTCCTGTACATAGATTTCATTGATTTTTTAAAATTCAACCAAAACATTCAAATATGTTAGAAAAATCATAAAATTCAACATTCAAATATGTTTTTAAAAACACTGTCTAAAAAATGAAATCATCCTACAAAATTCATTGTTCTTTGGTTCATCAAATATTTCAAGTGTGTGACTTGTGGATCATCTTTCTATCCATCAACAAAACTACATTTCTTACTTTGTCTGTACTCTAAAAAACAGTTTCAAGGTATGTTTTGTAACATTTCATTTCCATCAGACCCAAGTGTCCTCTATTATTCCCCTCGCATAATATCCTTGTTGGGGCACATCATCAAAACAACAGAATTGTCTTAATTCGAGCTTGGTTGCACTAACTAAAGGCTTGATATAGAAAAACATTACATTTGATGTTTCTTCTGTTAGTTTAGCATGTACATTGTTTACTTTCTCTTTGCATTAGATTTTGTATGTTGCATGGAGTTAGGCATCTTTCACTTTCTTTTATTGCATTTTATACGGATTGAATTAGTGTTTTCTCATTATTAGAGAAGTATTTAATTATAATTATGTTGAGTTGATATTACAATTAATTATAATATATTGTTTTAGCAATAGCTAAGTTATATAGATGTTTTCAGTACCCATAATGTTATAAATAAAGTGGTTTGTTGACTTTTGGTTTTATGGAAGTCAGTTTCATATGTAAATTTCTGTCAATTTCAATATATTTATGTATTAAAAAGTATCTGAGTATCAATCAATTCTTGTTATTATGTGTTAAGTTCATCTTGATTTAAACCAAAGTTTCAAAATTGGTATCATAGCATGTATGCATGAAAGAATCTCATGATGAATCATCAAATCCATACGTGGGCAAGATGAACCCAACTATTTGATATGACAATGACTGTTATGGGACATTTATCGTACTAAATTAAAAATCCAAGGAGATGATGCATGTTAGCACGTAATGAAATGGGAGTATTTCTTCTATCTAGGATAATATGGAAATCAGGTATGCAATGCGTATTGATTATGTAATAGTCCATTGGTGGTATTGTCTCGTTGTAGATGCCTTATTTGGCTACATTATCTAGTTCATATTTTCAATGATCCCAACCAAGTCATATAGATGAACCTTTGCATTGCCTGCGTATAATCAAATGTACAAATTTTCATGGATATCATTCCTGTATGCAATGGAAGTCCCCTATCAATGGCGCTGTAATGCCAAATTCCAAATACTGAAATGCCTTGTACTGCATGTGCATAATTTGACATGGGAGATAAATCTGACCAATAATACATTCAACAACTGATCAGTCAGTTCTCTATCCATTTTAAATCATCCATTAGGAGGAATAAAAGCATTGTCTAGATGGAGAAGATTCTTGTACGAGGCTCCCGCAAGCAATCTATTGTACTGAGTGGAGTGCTCCATAGTTTGCTTGAAGAATATTCGAGGAATGTTGCTGAGGGGTGGCATAGCCTATTAGATCCTGACATCGTCAATCCCAGTTCCAAAGAATCTTGTAATAGTAGGCAATGTTTGGCACTTCTCGTTGCTTGATGAGGAAGAAATCAAAAGGTGTGTACCAGAACAAGAAACTTTGGTTGCAAACAATCACTACAAATATTATTCTATAATATCCCAAGTGGAAAAAAGTTTGTCTTTCATCAAAGTAAGTATCATCTTTCAATGTGATTGGATTGTAATGGCTTCTTTCAAGACATGGTTTTGTGCATGTAATTGTAAGAAAATGAGCTCAAGGATCTCATCAAATGATAAGTTGTCAACATGAAGGCACCTAATAGTATAAAGTAGTTGTAATGATTATTCTAATTCTGTTGTTAAGTCTGACAATGTAAAGTTATTCAATTAGTATTGAAAAGCATCTTGAGTCTTGTACCATTTGAGCATCAATCCATCATTTTGGAGGTGATGGAGGCAAAGAGGCAGGTCATTGACAATAAATCGAATCCTCGAGTTTGTCACTACCATGGTCAGTTTCCATCATTTTCCTCCATTTTACATGGGGATAGTGATGTCATCTTTGTATATCTGTATGTGATGAATAAGAACAGATGTGCATCCCTGTTCCTATGTGCAATTTAGTGCTTGTGGTGTCCCCCGTTATTGTTATCATTGTACCAGACAATTGTCAATTACTTCTTGCAAATAAAAGTGTCTAAATTTGATTCTTCTATCGGACGCATTCTTCGAATGTGGAACGGTCCCAAAATTCATGATATTCATCTTTGCGTTGAACGGTCAAATCAAAATGAATGCAAATGTAGCTTCCCACAGTCAACTTGTTTGCAACCATGGCAGGAAGGAGGCATCGGAGGCTGGAGGTCAGAAAGTGACCTCTCTCCATGTTCAGTCACCAAGGGCACGGGGAATGCACATTTAATGATTTAGTGGCTCTCATTATGTGCAGTGTAGATGTAATATGATTGTTATATGTGGTTTCCATTTTCTCAGTGTGCAGGTTTGTTTGCAGTGTTCCTGTTTTTTGTGGTATTTGATGGATGTTGGAAAGAAAGTTGTGTTGGAGCGCAGATGACTGTCAGTGATCCTCTGACTATTGAGACTTGGTCCTCTGACTATTACTTCATTGGAAGATGGTCAGCTAGAATTGAATAGGTTCACTTGCATTAATGACCATGTGCAGCAAGATACTAACTAGTCAAGATCCATTCAAGTATGTTCTTCGATGCAGTTTGCTTCTCAGTATCTATATGTGTGGAATTTCACATTGCTGGGGGGGACATTCATACCAATGTTCCATTCCCATTCTGCACCCAAAACGACTTAGTCAAGCTCAAAGCTTCCAGTGGTAAAAGTGGCAGTTTTTGCTATGTTGTTCGAGATTTTTTGGCAGCGATCAAAGACAGAGACTACAATTAAGAACATTATGATTCTTATAGGAAGTAATGTGAAATATTTTTGTATATCTTCTATTGTGTAGTTTTGTTCATATGCATGTTGTGTTTCCTAGGTAATTCCCTTGTATAAGCATAGTGGTGAATAGTAGCACCAGAGTAAGTCAGTTCATGGATCTTGAAAGGGTTTGTGGGAGGATCCAGAAAACCACATCTAGGTCGACAGTTGATGAGGTTCCTGTCACCTTCAAGGTTTGTGGTAAGCCTGTTTAAAACCATGGAAGGAGAGAGCCTTTCTTTTAGATCAAGGTCATGAAAAACAAAAATTCATCAAGAGTTGGAAAAAATTGGTGATGCACAGGGGTGAGCATACTGCAGAGGAGTGTGTGAATGTTTTTCTACCATGTTCGCACTATAGGGGGGACTGTTAGGAATTATTATTAGTGCTCACATTATTATAAAAGTTAGGTTATCTTATTTTCATTGTACTCTATTGCACAATATAGTTTTAACTGATATTATTTCGTGTTTTGTTGTACATAACTTTTAAATAGGACCCAAGTGTTTGTTGATTCCCTATTTTATGTATTTTCTAGGCTATATTCCCTATCATCAATCACGTAACTTGTCATTAATTTATACAAGTTAAACATGAAGCTCGATTGTTAAATCTTGTACTTATTTTTCCTGTTAGTTGAACTCTTGTTTATTTCTCGTATTGCATTGCTTTACAGTATGTTGCATGGAGTTGGTGTTTTCAGCAATGGACAATTATTCGTAGTATGGTTTTCATGTCATTCTACTTTTTTCGTATGCTTATATTTTTCTAATCGACTGATGACGTAGATCTTCAGGAAATATGATGACAAAAAATGTTCCAATGGTGGGTCAAAGGCTAGAGGCTAAGCCTTCTCTCCCCCTCCTCCATTTTCTCTAATCAACTCGGTTATCAATTTGTGCCCTAATCTTCCATCTCACCTGGGCAAAATCCTGCCCCTTTCCTTTCTTATCTATCTCTCACCTTTTTGGATCGTTATCATCTTCTTTCGATCACCCTATCGACACTCGAGGGGGCATCTCTCACTTCGGCTAATTTTTCTTCTATCCCTTCAAAATTTCTTCTGTCTACTATCTTTGAAGTGGCTGTCACTTACAGCCACCCTAAAGAGGGGCAAATGTAGACACCTATAATTACCTCCAAAGCAATTTAAATACTTAATTGCTAATTATCTGGGATTTCCACAAATTGGCATACATAGCGTGGGGATAATCGGGATAATATTTCCTCTTCGGATTATCATTAATTAATTACCCGTGAGGGAGCTAATTCGCATTAACGTGGCCTTCCTATCGAACTAATACGTGGAGGAATTAATGACCTTTCGTTAATAAAGCAGCCATTTTACCTAGACTAATTAATTATTATTAATTAATTAGTTTTCAACCGGGCCGTTCAACGGCAATAAATCAATATTTAATTGGGGGATTTAATCCCCGAAACTAACCCCCTTCAATCCGCGGTGACTAATATTCCTCTAATTAGCTTCTATAAGCTTAGGCCATCTACCTATTAGTTAATCACCTTTGATTAATTAAAACACCCCCCAACTCCCATGACTTTCTAAGAGCTTAAAGGAGTAAACTGAGCCTTCTAAAGTGAAGGTTACCTTTTATAAAGGCAACCTTATCCATTCTTAATCATGTTTTACCTTTATCCCACATGTAATAGTGACCTGAAGTGTTTCCTTATAAGGCACATTATTGTTATATGGGAGTTATTCAATATTACCCAATAGGGCCCATAGCAACACACTTCATTCTGCAGAGTGTGGAGGATTGACCTGGATTTCCATAGGGCGTCGTACTAGCGTCTGAACACTGACCGAGTTTCCATAGGACTTTGTGCAGTGGAGGAAAGCATTGGGATCGAACTAACTTCAAAATCCGGAAAGTGTACTGGTGGTCGTGATAAGCTTCTTGTTCCCTATTGCATTATGTTTATCATACTTCGATTGTAGTTTTGTATTAGAATTGCAATCATTGAAGTAGATAATATATCGGTTCGATTACGAACATGGAGACGTAGGCTATTGCCAAACTCCATTATCAACTTTGTGTTTTCTACTGTGGTAGTTATTTTCTGTGCATTAGTTGAATTTTTAAACGGAGGAATTTTTTCGGCAAATACTAATAGCCTATAGGGGTCCGAGGTCAATTAAAATTTGATCTAGATTTTTGGATCAGCAGAATTCATGTTTAACATAGATTTGGAGAAATCCCTACTAGAGAAACTCAAGCCAAGGATAATGGGTTATACATCTGAGCAGGAAGTAGACTATAAAATCACTACTTTTAATTATAAGAGTAACCAGGACAATTTAGGTAGGAAACCAGTAATGGTTTAGGCCTTCAATCTTACACAAACAATCCCTGAATCTCTCTGAACAAAAAATGTAACCACACCAATAAAACAACACTTTATATATCGAGAGAGTGGCGAGATGAAATGATGTTGTGAGAGTGTTGTGTCACCTTTGAGATGAATGCATTTGGTTTGAGCTGAGCCCTTAGAGAGGTAGTTTTTACCTTGCATATCTATGACACAACAAGAATGCTAATTCAGCTTATACAGGGCCAAGATCATGAAGAAGTGACATTGGGCACGGATCAATGCGGAGGGCTTGATGAGCTTAATGCAACGGTTTTGCGAGGATGGCGAACATGCCCAAGCTAGTTGTATGGAAGATAGGGCTGTGTTGATTTCGGGAAAGTCAAGTCCTTTGTATGCTAAGCTGAATGTATTCAAATCCCCAACTCACCAAGTAAAGGAATCAACTTGCTAGATCTCATGAGGCAATTTTTGCATCTAGGGAGCAAAGGGCTATATATGTTCTCTTATACTAGAAATTCATCAGTGAAAATTTAGACCAATTGGGCTTCTTCTGCCAATCCAGGCTCTAATACCATACAAGAGTAACTAGGAGAATTTAGGCAAGAAACTAGTAATGGTTTAAGCCTTCAATCTGATACAAACAGTCTTGAATCTCCGTAGACACACATTTACCAACACACTAGCAAAGCAATAAACTTCTGTTAATCCCACTCTACATCCATGTATTACATGTCTACCTATAAAATAAGCTTTTACAATAATGCTCAAACAAATATTGTGTAATGTCTCTGAACAAACATTTTAAAATAATTTCGGATTCATTGGAAACCCTAGACAAAATTAATTAAAACTCATTTTTATTACAAAACCCTTGCGACAAAATTTCCAATTGCTGGAAATGATTTCTAAACCCTTGGAAAAATACAAATTTGTTGAATATAATAACAATTGTAAAATAAATACTGAAAACTGAATTTAAACCCTGATATCTGAATTTTATTTATTATTTTTAACTCAGAAAATTGAGAAAATTACAGCTAACTGTATACACCAAAATTCTTGGCAAATGACACTCCATATGGATGAAATAAACCAATTGTTGGCCCTAAAAACTGCAAATGATGGCATCCACCTATTGCAAATGATGTCAACCCTATAAATTTGTCCCTAATGGTGATGGCAGCCCTAGAAGTGATGCCCTAGTAGCTGTTAATGATGCTCTAACTTCTAAAATTGATATGAACTTGCAAATCGCTGATCTGATGCTCAAATGCTATCCCTGGGTGGATGCATTAGCAAATATAGATGAAAATATGATATTTCCTTTATTGATTTTGATGAAGATCTGAATTTCTGAATGATGCCCTAATTATTTAATCACTCGAAAGCTGATGTTGATGTAGATACAAATGATGATTATTATCTTTTCACCAAAGGAACCGGAGCATTTTCGTCCCCAGTCCTATTTCCTCTTTACAGTGTATATTTGTGGCTTAGTATGCTTCCCTTAACCATTTTCATGCTATTCTTTCTTTCATTTATCTCTTTCAAACTTTTCCCTAAGTTTTTAGCCTTAAGTTATGGAACTATTTTGGTCCAAATGTACACAACCACCCCTTTCTGCCCTCACATTTTTCAAGGTTGCGTAACCACCCATAGGTTGCAAACTGCCCCTTTTGTAGACTGGATAGTTGCATGCGTTTTTCCAAAATATTCATTTGGCATTTTCTAACACGTGTCATTTCTTCAAACATGATTTTAACACATGTTTCTTTGTCAAATTGGTTGTTTGTAGGCTTGATGGATATGTACCAACTTCCTCTTCCTCTTCTATTGCTAATTGAGAGTTAATTAACTTTGACTCCTTTGAGTGAGGTGGCATTCCTTGGTTACCAAATGTCTTAGACCATTTCCCAGCCTATGTTCTATAAAATCCAAGATTCTTCCCGAAGCATTGGTTGAAGATTTTTGTTGTGAATTGCATCATTATGCTGTCGTAATCTTAACTAGGAAATACACAATCAAACCAAGTTCTCTTGCATTGTTATTCTCCTACCTGCATTGCTACCAAATTGAAAATAACCCACCGCTACTCTAGCAACTTCTTTTTTCTTCTTGCACTACCCAACACAGTTCCCTAGATTCATATTGAGCACTAAAGTTGGAAAAGAAACTGAGGGGACATCAAAGTAAACCATCACTGGCTTTGCCACTATTCTAAAAATTCCAAGTTGGGGATGTACTTGGATTTCCTTAAGCTTTCTTGATTTATTTATTTAATTTGTATGCACAATATTGACTAGAGTAGTTAAATCATTTCAATTCAAATCATTGCAATAGTTAATAATTACTGTAGCTTTCATTTTGTCTGCACAAAGCTTCTGGTGATAGATTGCTTCCCTGCCTATCCCTGTGGGTTTGCAAGGGAAGATTGTCTAGAGGAAAGCTTCTGCATTTTTTTAAAGGTAATTACAATTCTATTTCAATTTATCAATCTCCATTGAATCCTTCTTTACTTCTATCGGGAAGTTTCAGGGGAAGAAGTGCTTCTGAGAAGCTTTTACTTCTTCCTATGTCTCTGAGGTGGAACAAAGGATTTAGATCCACAATTATAATTTGGAAAATATTTGTTTACTTAGGATAGTTTAGATTCATTCTACATAAATAAATAGTCACATCAGATTATTTATTTGTTTAGGTTCTGTTAATAATATTGTAGAAGCAATTGCATTTCTTCGTATTTCTTTTGTTTCTTCAGTTGATTTCCAGAAAAGTATAAAATCCAAAAAGATTAGTTTAATTTAATTAGATTGTTGTTTATTGTTGTATTTCCTTTATATAATTGAAAAAGCACAAAAACATAGATTAGATTTCCTTTATTTAATTAGTTTTCTTTCTTGCATTAGATTAATTGAATATACATTTCACATGACCATTTCGGGTCCTAGAGAACCCATTTATTATTTTTTGAACCAATAGTACCACAACCAAACTTGTTAGTGGAATTTTCAAGTTTGAAAAGGCCTTGAATTCACATCTTCCAAACCACATCGGAATTACCTGCTATCATTGCACAGTTGAGGGTTTTGAATACCGAAGGATGATAGAGCTTACAAGTTTTAGGAAAATCAACCTAGCCACAAGTTGCATTGATCACTTATCAGTCATTCACGTCCATCTTCACGTATTTCACTCATTTTCCATATTTATTCATTACACATCCCATATGACCATACAGGTTCCTCAGCAACTGAGAGATGAAGTATACAATCCCTGAGTCCCACAGCCAAATGTAACTTACTTAGAGACAGACATTGATACGAGTCTTAGGATCTTGGTTTTTTGATCCTCACCACTTCCACCTGTCACCATCACACAATTGACATCCTTAATGAAGAATCCAAAAAAGTCTACAACTTTTGGCAGTGGAACCAACTTAGGATGAAACTAGTTCCCATAGCTCACTCACTTGTCCTATTCATATGTTTCCTCTAGCACTTCCATGACCTTGTCTGGAAATTTCTATGAGGTGAACGAAGGGAAATTCCCACATCTTCCACAACCCATTTGAGAGAGTTTTCACACAAAATATTGATAGACTCTATACACTGTGTGTATCCTTAGACCGTTCCATCATCACCCACATAGGTTAGAGAGGATTTTATTTCCCTTAGACGAGCAGATCCCTTTAGTGCCCGTACTAGACATTAGATTTCCTTGATAACTTGTTGACCACATCCACATTTCAGTTATATTTCCTTGCATTTTTCCACATAGTCCATCTATCCATTCCACATCAGCTGTCCCGGCATGACATCGGGAGGTTGAGTGCACCTGAAGGTCACGTGTTGATTTTCAGGTCGTACAAATTGGTGAACCTGACATGAAGTACTAGTTCCTTTTCATTTCCTTCTTTCATCCATCCTTCTCCTCTCCCATTATTCTATGGGTATTTATATACCCCCCAAATATGTTGGTCAGGATTATAGTAGACCCATTCTGGGTCTTGAGGCTTATTACCGCCAGTTGGGTATGCAACAGTCACCCTCATTATCAGGGTGGGCTGACAATTATTCTTCTAACTTACCTTCACCTTACACTCCTCCTCCCAAAGGTGCCAAAAATGGTTCATTTGTTAGGATTGAGGAGATCGATCAGCCAAAGTTCTCCAACTTGAACAATATGACATTCACTAGAGAACAAGGATTTTATCCTTGGGTCTTGTCGAGGCCCCAAATCAGCATGCAGTCTGATCCTTTCTCTTCCTACCTCTCATCTAATGATGAAATCATGACATGCTTCACCCGAAGTGAGGAGAATTTTAATGCCATGGACCAGTCCTTGGAAAGGATGCAAGGGTATACTGATGCTCTGCTTCAAAACAATATTGTTACCCCTCCCTCTACAATGGAAAATATACCCAAAGAGGGGTGGCCTCCCAGAGAACAATTTATAGCAGGACATCATGTACCTTTATCTCCTAACAAGACTCAAAACACACCCAAAAAAAATACAACACCATCTTTGGGTGATGTGATTTCTACACTGGTAGATAGAGTTAGGGAATTAGAGCTTGCACAACCGTCTCATGTTTCATCTTTTACTGGGAAAGGAAAGGTCCCTTACCATGCTCAAAATCCTAGTTATGTGCCTTCTGCACCATCACCTCCTCCATTTTACATGGGTGTTCCTAGCCCCAGAGATCTCCTCACTAGATCGGGCACATTAGGTATGCCCCCTCACACCTCATACAGATACCCTCAATAGGAACCATCCGGAAGTGCGTTCTCAAATGCCATCCCAACTTGCAATGTGATGTTCCTTGGTTTTGTGCCTACCACTCCATTATCAGAATAACATTCCCCTGTATTTTCATATGTATTCCAAATCACCACAGGGGGACATGTTTCTTTTCCTGGCTCGTATGCTCAGCCTCAGGGGATACCCTATGCCCCTGCAAATTCTTATGTTGCACCTTTTCAGCCACTTGTTCCACCTCCACCTCCCCATCAAGGGTCATCTATGGTAGAGTCGTATGTTGTGGGCACATACTCTGAATATCTTAAGGATCCCCTCAATTTTTCCATATGAAGTGTCATGCTTCCATGACCGTTGCCAGATCTTCCGAAATTCAAAGGGGAGGGGATACAAACGCGCACATTAAAGTGTACGCAACTACCATTAGATAACTTCTCCCTTGGGATGTAGTGGTTGCTAAAATATTCCCCAAAAACCTTGAGGGGATTGCTCTCGATTGGTACTAAAGAATACCAGAAGCCTCGATACACTCATTCAAACAACTCATCTCAGATTTCATAAAGGATTTTGATATGAACAAGCTATTAAGAATGGGAATCAGGGAATTCCTCCATATCAAATAAGAGCATAATGAATCTGCTACCCATTTCATCCAAAGATGGTGGAAAGTCCTCTACTCTTCAGTCAGTGCTCCTAACATGGATCAAATGGAGCTTTGTGACTTATTCCTTCATTCCCTTAATCAGGAAACCAAGGAAGAAGTACATAAGTTCCCTCTTAGGAGTTACGAAGAGGTTCTAGAGGGTGCTCTCCATATTGACCAAGTGACTATTGATAGTGGTTGAAAGACCTATGGTTCAAATGGGAGACTGGTCACTCCCTCACAAGGTAATTCTAATTACCTGAATAGTTCCAATAACAACAACTAAGGACCTAAGGTCCTTAACAAGAATTGTGGTGCTACAAAAGATGGTGTTACTGATCAAGCCAGGAAGCCAAATGTTGTTAACACTACCAACATGAATAATGTTAACAATAACATGAATACAAACAACCAGAGGAGTAACAATAAAACTCCTTCCATCAATGTGGTGGACTTTAGTCGTCCTCCTCTTCCTCCTCAAAAAGTTAAGGCCTAAGGCCAAACTCAATACCCAGGCGTGTATCAAAACAAATACCAAAATCAAGGGCAAAGGCCCCCAAAATTTAACTTCAACAATCAACAACAAAGTAACAACCAGAACTATGGACCACAACAAAACCATAATTAGAGACCTTGTGATTAAAATCTTGATTTATAATATGGTTTCCATAGAGTTTGAGGACATGATGCCAGAACTTATAGAGATTGTAATAAGTTTATACAATGGCTTCTAGAGGACCAAAGGAAACTCTTTATCGAGATGTTTTTGGCAAGTCCTACATGACATTTGTGCAACACAAAATGTTCACATGGGGCCCATCTCCCCTTAGAACGCTCCTCTTGGAGTCTTTAGAGAACCCCTTCCTACACTCCCAGAAAATGGGAAATTAAACCCTCACGGCACTAACAAGGTCAATCCAATAGGGAAACAATGACCATGAAGCATCTACATCATCAAACCCACTGGTAGCACCTCCTTTGGATGATCGACAATAAACCAAGATTGTAGGCCTGGTTGAATTAGAGACTAAATCTAAGATTAATGTGGAAGACACTCATACTCATGACTATTCCACGTAGACCATTCCCATATACCCCTCAATGTCACATGACACTCCTGTACCTCTAAGTCCAATAGGGGCTTATGACCTAATTACATATTTGACAAAGACCTTTTCTCACATCTCCTTTTTGGATTTGTTGAAGAACTCCCTCACTCATCGAGCCACTTTATTAGAAGCATTGGTCATTGGTCACTTAATCCACATTAACCCTCCACCAGAGGCACAGATCAAACCATATAGACTTTGATATGTCTACCCATCCAAGGTAGCAGCCTGAAAGAGATGTCTGAATTCATCTTCAACATCAGTAAGATGCCCAACCGACGCCGAGTTGGCACGAGAGGTGACCCAACATTATATTTATAAGGTCTAGATCTATAATAATTAAGTTAAACGTGTAATGATTGATGATGGTGCAGCTGCTAATATTATCCCCTTTTCATTCTCCAAAAGATGGGCTATGGAGAAAAAATTTTCCTCAACCTGAAACATGCTAAGAGGCTACGAAAGTCTCAAAGGAAATTCCATTGGGACTATAGTACTTCCAGTTACCCTAGGGCCAAAGAAATTTAACTGAGTTTTATATTATAGATCAGGAAACCAACTATAATATGATTCTTGGTCTGACCTTGGATCCATAAAATGAAGGCAATCCCTTCCACACTTTTCATAGGAAGTCAGATTCTTACATCTGGGGAAATTATTCATTGCTCAGGGTGATCCAAAGCCTTTTGACATACATCTAGCTAACTTAAAGAAGAAACCCAATGTTCACTCTGAGTTTGAACTCCCAGCCAATCAATTGAAAAAACCCAAGGATTCAACACCAGATGTCCAAAATGATTCCTACAATGGAATTAGAAGTTACCCCCAAGGTCATCGATGGGTTATTGTGCAAAGATGAAGCCACGTATAGTTGAAACAATGTCGACGAAGACCATGGATAAGATTCATGGAGTTGTTGGAAAATGACCTAGCGATCCTCCTTCCATTTGACTCCATGGGCATAGGGCAGGATGCTCAGAACTTTCTTCTCTTCTGACTCAGTGGTTACAAAGAGATTTACATGGTTGAGGTTTCATAGGTAAAGTAAGAAGAATCCAAAGATGATAAAGATTCTATCTTCCCTAGAAAATGCTTGGACTGCTCAATTATGATGGTGTAAAATGTTTTTTTGGTGTTGGGGTAGGCATGATTGTAACTACCCCCAAAGGTAAGGTTATTCCCTTTGCCTTTAAGCTTAATTTCAAGTGCACAAACAACAATTCTGAATACGAGGCTCTTCTCTTGGTCTTATCATAGCTAGCCAAGAGGATGGGTGTTTGGAGACTCACAATTAGTAGCAAACCAAGTCTCTAAGGTGTATGAGACTTGTTGGTCGTCAAATAGGAATTTTTAGAAGAGCAACAGTCAGGGGACAAGAAGTCCCTCCTCTTTAATGGGAGAGGTTCCCTTATTCAGAAACGAACTTATTTACAAATATACAGAACATTATTTTATGGTTAAACTTGGATATTACGAAAGTGCTTTCCACAAGGATCATCAGTTACGTAAGGACTGAGGAAAAAGAATAAGAAGATGAGCAGAACAGCAACATTCAGAATTATAGATAGCAGAATAATTCTTCGTGTATGCGAAGCTTCAAAGGATTTAAGACAAGATCATTTGAATGAGATTAAATTTAAAGACACAAAGTTCCATAAATAACCTTCTTCAGATTTATTAGTCAAGGACACAAAGTTCCTTCTTGGTTGTACAAGATCGCTGTATTTGCAAAACTGGACAGTATGCAATCAGAGAGACCAAACGAGTTAAGAACAAAATGATCTTCACAATATTAAAGGAAAACACAGAGACAACAAGAATCAGATAGACAAAGAACGGAAAGCCCTTTTTGTATTGATTTCTTTTAAGATCTATTTACACTTTCAGCAAATATCCAAGTTCTTTCTCCTTTCAAAACGGCGTGGAAAGGCCATTATATAGCTTACAAGTCAGTTACTCTTCGTAACCGTTTATTTTAACTAAGAATAGTTAAGTACCGCCAATTGCAATACCTTAACTAATACGAAAAGAAAGGAAGGAGAAGGAGACAGGTGGCCGGCTACTGGGAGGGACCCACTGTCTTCAGAATCCGCTGCCTGAACTTCTTCAATGACTCAGCTATATCTCTCTGCCACGAGGGACTGATGTGTTAGTTGCAGACTGAGTCCAAAATCACAGGCATTTCTCCATATCTTTATCAAACTCGACGTGAGTATGATAGTCTTTGTTTGCTTCTTCAATGGTAGATTGAAGGGAAAAATTTCCTTTATCTTGTCCTTAGAGATGGAGTCTTCCTTGAAAAGATTATCTTTGACAAAAGCTCTGAACTGAGCTTGATTTCTTGAAAGGACAAGGGAACGCCAGAGTTTTCATCCTGAAGATGACAATGCATATCTTTGAAAGCAGCAGCTGCTAGCGTCTTGAAAGCTTCTCCCTTTTGCCAGCTATTCTTCATTTCTCCTACAGCTTCTTCCAGGACTCTGATTTTCCACTCTACGCTGTAGACCCAGGATTTTGATAGATTATCTTTGGCATCATCGAAAATCTTATTTGCCAGTAAGATGTTCTCATCTGTCTGTCCCATGAGGTGAAGGTCTACAATGCAACTGCCCCAGAGTTTAAGCTCCTTATCCATAACCTCAATGGTAGAGGATAGATTCTGTTGCAAATTGTCTACCTTTCCATGTAGCTTAAAAGCTTTGTCGATGAAGTTTAGCCCGGCAACAAGCATGTCATCCACCATGGCTTCGATAGCTCTACCATAGACAGAATACTTGTGCATATCTTTAATTTCTTGTACTTCATCTTGGCTTAGAATTACAGGAGGAGGTAGAGCAGTCAAAGGGGTGGGATCCAAAACTTTGTCCTTAGATAAAAGTGACTTGATAAAACTCGTGAGAACTTGGGCTTGTTCTTCCAGCTGTTCAATCGTCTGCTGCTGCCCTTTCTCTACCCTTCCAATGACTCTGGTGACTGTTTCCTGGAGGTTATGAATCTCACCTTCAGGAGTAGATTCTCCCATAGGGACCCTTGAAAGCTCCAAGTCAGATGTCAGCAACTCTGATTCTGATTTGTCTACTGTGGGCTTAGCAATCTCCAGGAATTGCTGACCTCGAGCATCTGACACAATCCTGGAAGTAGTTCTGGATTTCTTGTCACGAGAAGGAGTGGTGCCCAACAAGGCTGCTACAGCATCAAAATTTGGTCCCAAGCTTTGAGAGGAGGATTTTCTCTTCCTTTTATCAACCAGAGGTTGCACCCAAGCAAAAGAGGAAGAAGAATCTGCAGGAGAGGCAAGGGGACCAAGAGACAGGGAGCTCATGACACTCAAGGTCTGTGCAGCTGTTGACTCAAGCTGAGATGTGGGCAGAACACTAGAGGTAATGGCGGCAGAAGAATCAGTAGTACCTGGACGTTCAGTGCTCTGGACCTCTTTATCTTTATCTGCTGGATTTTCAGGAATACTTGCAGGAGTTGGCATCTCACTGTCTTCACTTTCACTGAGAACGATGATGTTCTCTGGCCCTATAGGCAACTCTGCCTGTTTTCTTGGAGGGTCATTCTCTGCAGGCTCCTTCTTTACCTCTTTGAGTTTCTTCTTGTATACCTGCGTAGATGGAGAAGGAGTAGATCCTACAGGTCCCTGAGCTGTTGAGGGCAGGAGGGGTTTTCACTGGTGTCCCAGACTCTGGAACTGATGCCTCCCTTATGGGTGTCGAATCATCTTTGGAGCTGGATTCTCCTGAGTGCCTCTTGAATTCTCGGATCTTCTTACTGAACCAGACCCTAGTTCTGATCAAGACTGGGGCAATAATCTCAGCCAGATCATCTCTTTCTTTCCTGTTCCAATCCAGGTCCTCCAGAGGGGTGTGCTTAATCACATTTTCATACTCATACGAATATAGCTCAGAATTGTCATCTTGGAGACCTTCAGGAACTTGGTACAGACTGAGTTCTTGGATCAATTGCAGGGAGAACCTGCCACAATGCCTTCTTCTGGCTTCAAAATCATCTGCACAGTCGGCCCAGTAGTCTTCTGTATCTGCCCTATGATGATAGACTATCTTGATGTTCTTTTCAATGAACTTCTTCAAGTCAAAACAGGTTCTCAGCTTGAAGAAATGAACAGTGATAGGGACCAGGGCTCTTTCTACGTTCTGAGCATCCAGAGCCGTTTTGCATGTGTAGTTTCCCAGAGAGATGGGAAAGTGCAAGCCAGAAATCTTCTTGTCTCTGCAAGTTCTGTGCAACTTGTCCAGTTGCCTGCATATCTCAATCAAGGCCATTTTGTCGTTGCAGAACATGGGAAGCCGCAGAGGGGTGCTCTCATAGCCAGCAAGCCTGATATAAGAGAATTTCCTGAACTGAATGAAATAGGCTCCATATTGTGATATCAGGTTCATAGCTTCGTCTGAAAACCTTCTGGCAGTGTCACCTTTTGAGCAATCTGACCACGTACATGGTGAAAGCATCATTGACCCTTCTGAAATTTTGATTGCTGGTCTCTAGGGTGAACTGCGGGCAATAGGCGTACACTGGATCATCTTTGTGCGCATCAATGTAGGAAAAGCCAAACCATTGCCGTGACGCTGCTAGGTATATACATCAGATACGAAGTCATGAAGAACTTCTTTGTTTGCTGCACATTGGATAGTTGCTCGGCCAAATTCATGCTTATGATTTCTCTGCCCAATTGATGTTTTGCGTTCCCTCGCACACCATGCTGATGAGCGGGCACATCTAAATGAAACTCATTGGTTGAGGGAAAACCCATAACCCGAGCCAGCAGGATTATAAAATATGACAATTCTTCATTGAAATCCACCCAGAAGAGGGTTTTTGTCAGACGAGAAGCTCCTTTCCTAGGGTTCTTCAACCAAGACCTCGCCACTCGAGCTTTATATTTATCACTGTCTTGGTCGAACATGGCCTGTGCTTGATCTCGAGAGACGACTATAGCATTGTCCATCTCTGGAATCCTCAGGACAGCTCCAATGGTGGCAGCGTCCAGCTTGGCAATGAGCTCCCCGTGTACATTTGTCAATTCGCTTGAATCGGGGTCGAAGTGAGCTCCACATGAAAGTACCGTATCAGCACACTGCACTGAGATAGGGAAACCTCTGGCGAAAGCTAAACCGCTATCATTAATCATCTGTGCCATCGGTGTAGGGTTTGCATCTGTCATTCTTGACCAAAAATCACCGAAGTAACCACTGTCATAAATTGCTGAGCCATCGGCGAAGGGATTAGCATCTTCCATCCTTGGCCCAAAAAATCGCTGAAATCGAGATGTCGGGCCTGCATCCCAAGTGCGTACAGCAGATGAGTGGAGAAGAAATCTGTTTTGTCCTTGAAATTTGATTCATGTCGATAGTTTAAGGGACAAGGTTGCAAAATACACTTGGAATGAATTAAGGAAGCAGGGAAGTGCGACAAGTTTGTAGGCGCGAGGGTTTGAGCAAAAGGATAATCAAGGAAGAGGTGAGAAATGCGAAGGGGAAACGTTCATTATAGAGCCTTTTTGGGAGAGGAAGTGAATTCAATGCGCTTGAATTACACGAACCACCAACTTGAAAAGCGCCATACTGGGAAGTGAGCAGGGAAAACAAGTATGGACGACACTAGGTAGCTTGGGACATGTGAGACGCGAATGCGCGAATACCCGCGGCTCGGGCGAAGGAGAGAGAATGCACAAAAAGCTGTGGAAACAATGGGAGAAATTAAGCGAAGGTACGCGGCTCGGGCATTTCGGCCGAAATCGGAAAAGAGGTCCCTTGGACTTGCGGACTTTTTGAACAGATAGTTCCGGTATCGCGACTAGGAAGCTCGCCGAAAAGAGAAAAAGCTCGTACTTTTGACTGGGGAATTTGGGACAAAGTGGGGAAGTACGCCGGTTCGGGATGGGTCGGCCGAAATTGGAATGACTCTGCCCACAAAAGCTTTCGGGGTAATATGGAACAAAAACTTCTGACGGGCCCGAAGTAGGACAATGTTTCGGGAATTCGGCGGTGGGGAACATCGCCACTTTGGGAAACTGGACAGTCGGGCAAAAAAATGTCCGACAGGCCCGATAATTACATGCAGAGAAAGTCCAAGCTAGATTTCAGAATTCCAAGAATTTTTTCACACCACCAGCTTGGTAGAAAAGGACACGTAGACTCAAATTTTGGGATTTACCTTTGACAAGCAGGAATTTGAGCTGACAACAGAGGGATCCTTCTGGGGATGACGTGTGTAAATTATGGAAAGACAAGGCAAGAACTTAGAGAATCGGTGACGCATACCAGTGCCTATCATTGGGCAAACAAGGGCAACACACACCAACAGAGAGGAAAAAGACCAGAAGCAGGGAAAGCAAAACACTGTACATAATATACAAAGGGGCAATCCCTAGTACCTAGGCTATGAACAACTTCAAATACTGCCCACTATAGGAAGGGGAGGGGGGAACCATCCATGTAATCAAGGATAGAAAAGAGTCCTTACAGCAAATGTCTTATCGTGACAGGTCCAAGCCACAGAGAATCAAATTTTCCATGGCTGCCACGAGAGGTTAATGTCTTTTGTCCATAATAGCACAAGGGGTTCACCAACTTGAACTTCTGGACCTAGCTTTCGTATGAACAGAAACCTTCACCTTATGCTGGTGGGCAGATATGTCTGTCAGCAACTCCAATCTATCCTCGTTCAGTTTGTGTAGGTACATGATCCTTTTTCCAGAGCATCATTGAAAACTAGTGTCTTCAATGGTCTTCATAGGTGCAAGGCTCGTGGCAGTTCACTGTCACTGGCAATGGCCTCTACGCCATACACTACTTGAAATTGGACATCCAATGGCTATTGTAGGTGTGATCCTGTCTGCACATAAGCGCATCGTACAAGTTTCTTAGCCAGTTTCTCTGAGATTAATTGACCAAACTTTATGATTAGTTACCAGATTCTTGTTGGAGATCATGCTTGTCCATTTCCTTGGGATAAGCATCTGAAGAATGAGCCAGACGAGATGCCATACCCGTAGCAGAAATCCATTATCTCAGTTTTGAGGAGAGTTTGAGGCATTATCTGTTACATCTGGTAGGCACACCATACCTAACCAAGATGTTCTCTTTAATGAGTTGCACAATCCTTAGAAGTGGTGCTTTTTGAATGCAATAGCTTCCACCCATTGGTGAGTATGAAAGTAGTCGCAGTAGAAGGTTAGCACATGGGTATGTCCCAGCGCTGGAAACAGGGTGAGTGCACCGATGAAGTCTGAACCCCACTTGTTGGAAAGGTTCTTCACACAACTGGTTTGAGAGGCAAGGAAGCCAATTTCGGTCTTCCACGAAAGTCTGACAGGCCCATTTATTCTACCCACCTTGGTTGCATCTTTGAACAAAGAAGGCCAGTAATAACCCTCCACGAGTATCTTATGGAGTGTGACTGTTGAGTGAATAGTGCCAGCCAATGCCTGCGATCATGAACAAGCTGAGAGCATTTTCTCTGTTGTTCTTTGTTACACACTTCAGGAAATTTCCATCCAAACCGACTGCTTGAACAAGCATTTCCCACAATACCATTTGTGTTGATCTCAAAACTTAAAGTCCTCTTCTTACAGTTAAGTGAGAGGGGCAGTCCCCGTTAGGTGAGAAAATGAGCGGAGTTCAGAGTACCATTCATCAACTGAGCTCAGGAACAGAACAATAGGAAGGTCAGCGTGCTTCTCCAGTAACTCGTGTTGGGCTCCTTCGCAATGAGCTCGCAAAGACCATTTCCCGAAAAACAAGCTTGGTGGCTTGATATCAAGGTTCCTACTCTGGATTCAGCCACCCAGTTTCCTCTTTTGGACCCAAATATTGCACTGAGTAAGAATTGACTTAACAGTCGTATCTGGGACCAGCACCGTAGAGTGAGAGTTGCGGGATATAGAACGGAACTGCTTGACGCATTTGATAGCAAAGGCATGCTTTCCATCATGGTGTATTTTAGCTCATGGTCTTCAGGATGATAGCTCATGAAGGCAATTGGGAGCTATGTTTATAGGTCCTCCTGAGGTTAAGACAGCAGCCAGAAGTACGGTCGGTAGCGAGAGCATAATATTAGATTAATGAAATCCTGCTTGATGAAATCCGGGCAGGCCAAAACTGAGTTTTAGCAAAATTTGTGTAAAAAGCTTTCTTTATTCCCCTCAAAGGGGATTCCTTTCCTTAGAGGACCAACCAAATGATTGCTTCTCATCATCTGAGAAAATTCAAAGGTAATTCAGCAAAATCAGGGATTGAATCTTCAAGAAAATTGATCTTACACGAAAAAAGGAATGCACGCCTTTTTTTACTAGTATGGGGAGAGGAATCGTTGGAATGGCGTGAACGAGTTCAGGAATCAATCTTGATTGCCATCCTTTGAGAAAATGTGTCATATAGCTTTCCCTCAGTAACACAGAAGACAGATTTTTTAGGATAAGGAAATCCCATGCTCTCGGATTTGCAGAACTTTGCTTCTAAGTGGTTCGAAGTGATCCGCTCTTGTCTTGAGAACAACTTCAGGTAAGCAAGCGATATCGACAGGCATTTCCATTCAAGCTTCCGAAAGCCAGATTCCATAGCTCTCTGGAACGGGTTGGCACCGAATTAATCAGACCAAAAGGCTCCTCTGTAGGCAAACGGTACCCCAAGGAGTTGTGAAGGCTGTCTTATGTTAGCAGCAGTATCAACCTCACTGGGCTTGTATCCAGAAAAAACCATCAAGCTAGAGAACACTCAGAAACCTGTTACCGCTTGCAAAACCTGATCCATCAAGGCAGAGGGTAGTTATCTTTCAGAGAGGACTGAGTCAGGTTCCTGAAATCAAACACAGATGCGGATGGGATCTCTCAATCTTCTTCCTAACAGGTACAATGTTCGCAATCCAAGTCGAATGGTTAATGGGAAAGATGAATTTTAAGCCTTTAGCCGTTTTCTGAATCTCCTAAATATTGTCCCATCTATCTTTGGGTTTACTTGCCTCTGCTTCTGCTTGAAAGAAGGCTTGATTCCTGGCTTTATAGAGGGATAGATTGTTTGTCATTTCTTTTGCTTGAAGGCTTTTAGATCTTCATTAAAATAGCAAAGCAAATCCTATATTTCCTTAGAAGTCAATTGCGCTTCTCTTTCATCTGATTGCAACACTTCCCGATATTACCAGCTTTCGGGTCATCAGAACTCCAATTATCAATTTTATCATACTCAGCCTGATTGCCGAGGTCCAATGAAGCGTTTAGATCTCACGTAACCTGTCACTGCTATCCAAACACCCTCCAAACTCACCAACCTTTGGGGATCTTGTTTCCTTTGAGCTTAATGCCCCCTTCCTATCAGTTTCTTCTTCCTTGGTTGATGGCTTGATCGAATGACACGCTCCTCACGAGCCGGTTTGTCACTTCTTCGCATACAGTTGTTCAAACTTGCCCTGACTCCAGAAGAAAGAACATGCTGGTCGTCCTTTGAAGACTTGCCGGTTTGTTAGTATTGTCAGGGACAACTAGGTCGGTGACCATCTCAATAGTGAATTTCCTGATAAAATTCAGGATGAGGAATCAATAATGACCCATGAGGACAGCGCCAGGGAATCAGCTCTGTTGGGCTGTTCTTGTTCCTCTGAGCAGTGGCTTCAATGGAGAGGCATACAAGTAATTCAATTGACTCCGCAAACCTGATTCCCGATAATGCTTCAGCCTCCCGTTCTTTACCTGAAACAGGCTTCTGACTTGCTTCACAATCAGCTCTGCATCACCACGAGCCAAAAAGATTTTTTTTACACCCTCGTTCTTTGCCACTTGCATCCAAGGATGAGAGCCTCGTACTCTGCTGTATTGTTGGTGGTCGCGAACTCAATTTGAATAAAGGGGTAGCAAATCCACAGGCAACCCTCATGTGTCTTAACATAACGACGCGGCTCCATAACCAGCCGAAGAACAACTTGACCATTGCTTCTTAAGATCCAGACACATTGGGATCTTTAGGTGATATTTTGCAGGTCGTATTTCATCAGGGGACAAATCATGTAATTACGCATGCCTCTGTCCTCTAGAGTATGTGTGCTTGGGATCAACTCTTTCTTCTACACAATGTACTCGGACTTGCTTCTCAGGTAGTAAGCTTCTTCATTTGTCCATTGACAGGTAGGAGAGCAGGTGACCAATCCATTGAACTCTCTCCACCCACAATCTTTACAGAAGTTTCCTGCTGAGTCAACATTCCATATGAAGGAGGAATCGTCTGCTACTAGTATGGTAGCCAAGACTTCTTTCAGGTAAAGCAGCAAAAGCCACTTGTGCACTTTAATCCTTCCACCAAAGTACTTCTTTATACTTTCGCATGGATAGTCAGATCCATAAGTACGAGTAAGGTCAAGCCTAAGCATGGAGCACTTTGGCGGGCATCACTTCATCTGAGGCTCCGGAATCGATGACACAGTTACTGAGGCCTGTGCCAGCTATAAGGAGTGTTCATAGCAAGGGCTGATCTTGTCACCCAGGGTGAGGTACAGCAGCTACTAGACTGGGCTGTGGGTGCAGAAGGAGGTGTGGCAAAAGACTTTGAGAGGGGGTCTTGGAATGGGAATTTACAAATTGATCATCTTGGCAAAAGCTTTGATGGGTTTGGTAATATTCAGCCTCTGAAATTTGAACTTTGGTCCTTTTTAGAGATCTACAATTCAAGGACGCCAGAGGTGGTGGTCCATCATCATTTGAATCTTAGGTTTATCAACTCTAGGAGAAAAGAAGAAGAACGACTTTGGGGCAGGATTGTGGCAGTACGTTCCTTTGGTGGCAGATGAGGTAGGATAGGAGATCTCTTCTGGCCATTACATGAATAGTCACAAGACACACAGGGCTGCTCTTTGGACTTCTTCAGGGGTTGTGTCACCTTTTCCCTCTGATGCGTCTGTTCCCAGAGTCATGACAGCGAAGGTTCGCTGTCATAATCTGCTACCCAACTTCATCATAGTCATCTGCACATCAATCCTTCAGTGGTAAAGAAATTTACTCGTAGATCCTCGGTTCTTTCCGCCTCATCATCGATTCCTCCAAGAACTCCTCCACAGCTTCATTATCATCTTCTGGTTCTCGACCTCAGGCAAGTTGCATTCACAGGAACTTTGCGGAGGGTCCTTCAGTGCCATCTTGTGTGTGGGGCTGGCACGGTTTCTCTGGTTCAAATTCTCTAAGGAACATCTGCATACGGTGCATGCTGAGCTATTGTTTCTTTATAGCTACCAGTCATTTGCAAGAGGTTTCTGGACTAATGGATCAGTAATTGGGGTCTCAGAAGTGGAAGATAAGATCAGCAGATTTAGATTTGGGAGGATCTCTCTCACCTTCCCTGAACATGATTAGGTCCAAACCTCGACACTAACGCCAGTTCTTGATCCCGTATTACGTTCAAGGTTAGCCCTTCTTAGAGCAT
>JAHRHJ020000590.1:0-61971 GCA_019776745.2 Taxus chinensis | reverse complement strand
TCTCTCCTCAGGGTCCATGTCTTCACCCATATGCTTCAACTCCCTTATCACTCCAGCTAGACCCAATATTAATACTTCCAAGCCATCCATTTTCCATGTGATCAGGGACCCAAAATCCTTAATCCTTGTTTCATATGTGTCCTTCACTATCTTCTGGGAATCTGGTTTCTATGCAATCCCAGCCATGATTTATTCTCGACCAAGCTTCCCCTCCTTCATAGCTTGCACGCTCACCAAATCAGCCTCCTCTAGAGTGGTATATTCTTTGAGAATGGGGTCAAGGTCTTGATAATGGTAAAATTCCCATCCCTAACTTCCTCAAAGAATCCTTAATTTTTTCAGTATGGCTTCATATTCCACAATTTTCCATGTTATGATATTCTTACTCTTTTCCTTCTTAGCTGCCTTTTCCTCTTCACTTGCCCCTGCACACTTGTATTTTATTGTAGTAACATATGAACTAAATCTTGGAAGTAGTGCAACACTGAGTGATATGTATGCTTAGCCTTCTCTTTAAACTCTAGGTGCACCTCCAAAATCTAATTTTTTATGTGGAGTACCATGTCTAGGATGGCCTTCATGTGATTCTTAGATTTATCTTTCTCTTCAGTGAGCCATTAGACTTCCTGTGCTTTATCCATTTTATCTTCCACCAAGGTCTGAATGGTGACCGCCTTATCCATATTCTTGCACACCACTTCTATCAATATCTTATTTAGAGTATTACTAGCTTGCTCATTTGTAAGCTTTATTGGCCTTACCATCAAAAATTTATTTGGTGCCTTCTTCAATTTGTTGGTTGAAAATGCATCACATGCAATCTCAAATTTGGGATCATCCATATGCATTTGCATGATCTATAACAACATCTTCCTCACATGCATGGATGCCCCTTCTCCATTGATGACTTCATAGCCATAAAATTTCTTTGTCACCATAGTCCTATGGAATTGTGCACATTGAACATTTGATTGATCATTGATGTAACCGACTTGAGGTATGCATGTGACCTCATCCTTCTTCCTCCATCCTCCAATGTACCTCCTTTTGGGTACATGTTTCTCATTCTATGTGTGCACATTGGTTCTGCCTAACACTTCATCCCTTGTCAACATCTTATCTTCCTTATCTTCCTCTTCTCTCTTGGCATACTCATCATGGATGTCATGAACCTCATGCATTTCTACATCATGTGTGACACTTTCTTCCCTATGCTCTTATTTCTCCAATTCATGGACTTGAGCTTCATGTTCTTCAACCTCCTTTTCCTAGTTGAGATATTTGACCACACCCTCACCCTCCTCATTAGTATCACCCCTTCGCACTAACCTTTGTCTCCTCTTCTTATTATTTTCTAGGTTTTCTTAGGTGATGAGGCTACTGGTGACTTCATAGGTTCAAATGGCCCTACACCACTATCTCACTCTTCGCACATAATTTTGAATTTTCCACTGGTGCCATGGTCAAGTGCTTCACTATCTTATTTCTCTTCCTCTTCCTCCTCCTCGTCCTTAGTATTTTCTTCTTCTTCAAACCTCATAGGAGTGGCCTTGTGTGTTTTATTTTTTCCAACCATTTTTTTCCCTTTGGTGGCTCTGGAACCTTCAACTCATCTTCAACATATTTTTCGCTAACTAATCTAGACTTTAGGTATATGTATACTTTCATTGCCTCGTCATTCCCAATTGCTAAAGTCATGGAGTTGATATTGATATCATCTGATATCAAGGTATCAATGTAGGCTACCCTCCCTAGATACACATAGGTCTTATGCAACATGTGGTAGTCACAATCTACCTTATCAACATTAAACCATAGAACAAGAGTGCGTCATCGGGAAATGTTTTGAAAATGGGTGCTAGAAAGATAGATAATGACACATAGAGTGTGAAGAGTGAATGTGGTGAGGTTCATTTCATATTGTACCCTCAGTAGTTGATTATGAGTCGTGGAACTAGAGTGTGTTATAGGGTAATGATGATATAAGTTATGTATCAAGATGTGTAAGAGTAGGATGAAAGACTAGATGTGAAGCACAGAGTGGGATAAGAAAGATTATAGACAACTTATGATGTTAGGAGAGGGGAAGAAAGCATGATGCCTCTCAAGTGTGAGAATGATAGAAGGTTATCCAATGATAGTGAAAGGAAAGGTCCCTCTACTTGATGTCTTAGGAGATAAAGTGATTCTCTAAGATCATTGGAATAGGATAGTAATGTTTTACATGTAAAGGAGAACTATGTGATGAAGGAGGTTGTGAACACCTATGTGAAGGGAATGCATGAGTAGGAGACTTATGCCAACGAGATGGACTACTGGACCAAAGCGGACAATAAGGTCATGAAGTAGGATGTGTATGAATAAGAGGACTAGGTGATTAATGTGCCTTAGATTTGAGAGGCCATGGAGGCCTAGATGTTGTATGTGGCGGAAGGATATCGTTAATACTAGGTCTCAGAAATGGGTACGTGGTGGGACACATTTGATAGTGACAAATTACTTATTGTGGATGAAATTTAGACACAAATGATTCATGGAGAGAATATCTTGAGTGATAAAAATCTACTGAAGACCTAAGCACATGCCAAAACCTTTTATTGAAGATGCCACAGGGAATGACACAAGCATGATGAGAAGCCCAATTGTAACGGGCAACCTAATGTAGCCAAAAGAATCAGGAACTAGATATGTGATAACATATATCAGACATTTGATAGCCATACGAAGTGCAATATAGCACACACTGATAGGATCCTATGGATATATCATGGTATTATTGATAGTGTATGAACCAATAGAAGCATTAATGCGTTATGAATCAAAAGAGAATGTTAAATGATAATCATGATATGAAAATGAAATAGATGGTGGTGATGCATCAATAGAAGTGACAAAAAAATCAAAGGGCCCCTATGAAGGAGGGGGAATAACTCGATATATTAGTAGAAAAATCCAAAGCTTATGTGTCATACTTAGGAAAAGGGTCATTAAATATTTTGAGATTTTTGTTATCATTGATTGGTTTAGAAGTAGACGACTCAGGGAGCTTGAGTGAATTATTGTCAATAAGATACTGTATGAGATGCTTGAGTTTGAAAGAACGATTAGTAGAATGCCTAATGCATTGATGATAGTAACATTTAGAATTTTTTCCATAATTGTGGCCATGGGGGTGAGATGGATAAAGATTGAGTGGTGGTGGAAGAGTGATTAGATTTATTTCAAGGATTCGAGGCAATAGAAATCAAGGTACATATGGTAATTCAATGAAAGTTCACTTTAGAGGTTACTATTGAAGATTTTCAGGAGGAGAGAGGAAATTGACAATTGCCTTGCTTCAATGGGCTTAGGAGATAAATTGAATGTTGATTTAACTTGAAACCTATTTGAAGACGATGAAGAATTATCTTGATATTTGAGTTTTCCCATAGATAGAAGTTTGACCTTAGACCTTTTAAGCATATTGCATAATTGATCGAAAGAAGGAGATATATCAAAGATAAAACTCTCGTAAAGCACTCGTAAGAGGATTTGAACTAAAAGATCTTGTAGTTATAAATTAACAAGGACATTGGCCATCTTAGCTAGATTGTTATTGTAATGCAAAACATAGTAAACTATATGTTCATTATATCTTTTTTTGATTTGAGCAAGTTGTGCATAAGAGATCTTGGTGCCGATATTGATTGAAAAGTGAGCGAGGAAAGAATCAAATAGATGCGTAAAAGAAGTTACCAAGTAAAAAGGTAGATCATAAAACCAATGAATGGCGTAATCTTAAAGACTTCTAGGAAATAAATTAGCTAGTAGTGTATGATCATCCATATAATATAAACATCCCACGTTAAAATATCTCAGATGATCTTGAGCCTCACCATGGCCATTGAAAATGGGAAGCTTAGGGGTGCCAAAGTTTAGAGGAATTGAATAGCCAAAAATGGAGGGTGAAAAGGGAGTGTGGAGAAGTAAGGGGGAGTCTAGAGATGGATAAGCATGCAAAGTAACTAGCTAAATTTGATGGATTTTAAATTGTAGATCTTGATATAAAGAAGCCAAAACATGGGTTTCGTAAAAGGAACCGAGATGTGTATTAAAAGCATTGGGATGGAAGAGAGGAATGGTAGAAATAGAAATGCAAATGGGAATGTTAAGAGGTTAGGTGGAGGCCATGGAATTAGAGGAAGATCCTATAAGAGGCACAAAAGAAACATATCGAGAGTGTTCAGTAGTAAGTAGAGCATTGAGAATGTGCAGAATATGTGTAGGGTTGGTGCATAAAGCTTGACAGAAATTAGTGAGATTATCTAACTGTTCTTGATCGACATTAGTGTCTTCATTGTGTAATTGTTTGCTATTAGAGGATTCAATGTTTTCTAGAGAAACATTTTGTGAGTTATCAATGGGGTTATCAGATTCAACAATTTATTTAGAAGATTTATGAATAGAGAGAAGAAGATTGATATACTTTAAGGAACCAAAATGTCTACTACATGTGACATGCATAAAAGTAAAACCCTAGAGGGAAGGTTGGATTTGAGCGATGGGTTCACATTTAATTTTAATTAAATCTAAATATTTCAGAGTCACTATTGAAATAAATGATGTATAAATATAGAAATATGGAAATGACACAAGAAAGCTAACATGTAATATTTGAAACCCTAAGAAAAGAATAAGGAGAGAGGACTTAACTGATTTATGCTTAATATGGAACCATTCTAGACTGGGAAAAAGAATGAACATAATGGGTAGAGTCATTACCACTTGCAATAAATTTAGAGACATAGGAATGAGGCCAAACATGGGTGCCTAGGATATGTCAAGGATGTCTGGGAACTAAAGACTGCTTCTAGGCATTGTTGACTGCACAAGAGCTCAAGATTTTCTTTCTAGTGTGTTGCGAGGTCTTCACTATTATACTCTATTAATCGTTTGGTATTTGCACAATGATTGTTGAAAGTACCTGTAACCTACATGAAAAATATTCACCTACACAATCCCACAAACCACATCAAATCCAAAAAAAAAGATGCAGAATGAGGTTCGAACTAACCCCAATGGTCACCTCGAGAGTGAACTTATGACTGATCATTACACTACATCTCAAAATCCATGTAGTTCTTGTGAGTGTGTGTAGAAGTTGTGCCTTGGGATGCCCTTGTGTAAGTGTACTTGATAGCAGGATATAACCAGAATGTAGAAATGTATAACATGTGTGAATGGAATAGAATGAACTTCCCATTTCTATGATGTGTATGTATAAAATTCATGCGGCCATTTTCCCTTTAATGGATGCTAGATGGATGCCCTAAAGTGCTTTAGGTGCCTTTTGAATGCAAGCTTAGGTGATAGAAGTAATGCTTAGTGTTTAGTCCTTGATTTTTGGTCACATAACTATGTATTTATATGATTCCCTTGTTTGAATTTTGTAATTGACAATTGGAAGGCCAACCCATAAATGAAAAAGATGTCCAAAAGATAAAAGAGATCCCAAAAGAAGTGAGTAAGGTGAAAAGGGTCAAGGGTGCCCCAGAGGGGACAGGGGTGCTTGGGCGCTTCTGTCCTAGTTGGGCACTAGTGTCTAAGCCATAAAAGATAAATAATAAAAATTCATGAACTGGGTTGTAGGGTGTAAAGACCAAATAGAAAACAAGAAACAAAAAAAAGAGGCCAAAGATAGTTGTCAATTACTAGTTTTCTTGCTTAGGAATCATATGAATTCTAGTATGTGTTTAGGACCTAGAAATGTACCCAAGTGCATGATTTTGTGTCTACAGTAAATACTTTAGTTGGAGTGAATATATGATAAGATTCATACATTTTAGTATATGCCACATAGTGGAAATGGGTAAATGATGCATGCTGATATTTGAATAATAAAGGAAACACATACCCTTATTGTGTCTAAAACTTAAATTTTTATGTGTAGCTTAGTACCAAGAGAAACAAAATGAAATACTTAATTCCCCCCGAATCTATGTGAAACTAGTCAATTTAAGTATGAAAAAGATATGAAATATGTTTTACTCGTTTTTACAAAAAATTAAAACTGTAAGAAATATACATAAAATGTCCCAGCCATAGGTTAAAATTGTAAGTTGGGTTAGATCTTAACTTGGGGTATACATGAGTCCTAACCAATTTTCTTTGGTTCTAACCATGTTAGACTTTCCTAAATTTAATGTTCCAAGTCTAATTATGAGGTCTTTTGGTTTTTCTAGCATCTCTAATATGAACTGTGCCAAGAAAATGTTTTACATGTCTGCTAGAAATGTAGATTAATGCTGAAAGTTTCCCACAATCACTTTTGAAAATCACAGCACCCCTGATGTTGAAGAATTTGATGTGTTTCAACTAGAGTCTAATACATGTGATCAACAATATACCTTTAACCTAATTGGGGCTTACATATGTAAAGAATCTCTCAGATGTGATGGCCACTAAGAAGAAATTCCTATCTAAACCACCTTCCTGCATCATATAAACCATGACACAAAACAAGAGTTTCTTAAACAATTCTTTACAATATGAGACATGATAACCAATAACAATGTTAATGAATGAAAATAGTAATAACAACAATAGAAACCATATGAAGGAGTATAAAAAGTGCAAACAATCACAAGGTGACGTGCCTATGCAAACATAGATCAGGTCCATAATGGGAGGATCCTCTTCTTTATATCAATGAGCCATCAAAAAAATTAGAAGGAATGGAGTAAATTTAATGCCAAAACCCATGAACATCAACATTGTCATGATATTAATAATGAACATTTGGAAACACAATCACTAGAGGGAAGAGAGGTGATTAATGGCTTCTTCAAAAATTTGAAACCAATTTGGATCAAATCACAAAAACCATTCAATTTTGATCAACTAGAAGTTTGTCACCACATTTCATTATAAAGAAGGCAAAAAATAATCAAATACCTAAATCACACACACCATTCAGACAATGCTTAATATGAAGGAATTAAAGGGAGGGCAAGCCGAAGATGAACTAAATCATTATTATGCACTTGTGGAAATTGTCCCCTATGTACAATATAAGACAAGGATTTCAAATGTGGTTGAGTTATGAACTCAACTTGAATAAAACCCAACACTCCAATTTAGGGGCCATTCCACTTGAGGGTGAAAATCCTACTTACAAGAAAATCCAGACTGATTTAATAGATTTCGCCAAGCTGTACTTGACCTTTAGCAACTCCTAACTTGCAACCAAATATTTCTGAACCCAATAAATTTGAGCCAAGATCATACTTGATTTCATCCAAATTTCAGGAAGATGACTCCCCAATTTTTCTGTAAGAATCAATAATTAGAAATGGTTAGAGAATTTAACCTTGAATCACTTTCATGATACTAGTTGTCTGATACAACAAATTGTGATCTTTAATGAAGTACTTTCCCTTGCTTTCATCTGAAGATTTGTATTACACATTTGAACAGTAAAACAGATCATCTTCAAAATTATCTTCATATTACAACTGGTAGATTCTTCCCTCATAAGTCTTACATGATGAATGAACTCATTAAGTTCTTCTCCTCACACTTCTCATGACTCATTAGAGGGATGATGACTCTTAACATTAACTTCAATAACATTTTTTAAATTTAAGGATGAACTTGGTTTGGATTAGTCGACAGGGGGCATTCTTCTAAAATAGCTAGGCATCAGCCAAATATGTACATGATAATTTTAATGCACACTGGAATTCATATTTATGATAATAATATCCTCTTTTGAACACATCTTACACTTCCTCTTAAAACTTTTTCATACTTGATCTTGGATTTGTTAAGTTTCAATGGTCCTATAAGGTCACATCAAAGGAATGTTGTATTGTCATCATCCTTCTTAAAGATTATGTCAGCTTTGGTGTTGGTAAAATTGTAATGTTTCATGGTAGTTATACAAACACCTTCTCATTAAGGGAATTGGGGTAACCAAAAAGATCCTCAAATATTCCCCGATTTAATTTAAATTGAATTAAATCTAATTTTAAAGTAACTACTATAACGAATGATATACAAATGGTAATATACAATGGATTGCAAGCAAAATAAGTTATGCAATGATATGAAACCCTAAGCAAATGAGAGGGAGAAAGTGATTTTTCTTGATTAGCTGTGTGAATCTGAGTGATTTGGAAGTGATCTACTAGGAATAGGTTGAAAAACATCGTAAAGGCTAGTGTCATAGATTCAGAAGTTTTCAAAAAATATGAAGGAAAAGACGTCATCCACATGAGGATAGGAGAATGCTTGGGCACTAGTGACTTGATTTGGGTGCTAGATGACTCGCTTAGTTGCTCAAGATTTGATCTTTTTTGTGTCAGAGAGGATTTCACATCTTATTTTTTTGTTGCTCACTTGATTCACTTTATGTTAGGGAATGTATATATAACCTATAAATGAATTTGTTCATTATGCACCTGGACATGTCCACAAACCACATCAAATCTAATAAAAAAAAGATGTAGAATGTGGAGTTGGACTGACCTCGACAGTCACCCGAGGAGTGAACTTACAACCGAGCACTTGCACTACATATTAGACCCCATGTAGTTCTTGTGTGTGTGTGTAGAAATGATGCCCTAGGATTCCCTTATGCAAGTTGCACTTGATAGCTAGCTATAACTAGAATGTAGCAATGTAATAATATGTGTGGATGTAATAAATTGATTTTTCCCTTCCTATGTTGTGTATGCAAAGTATGCATCAACCCTTGTCCCTTGAATGGATGCTAGATGGATTCCTTTGAAGTGTTTGTGCCTTTGGAATGCAAGCTTAGGTGATGATAGTAATGCTTAGTGCTTGGTCCTTATTTTTGAGAAGTAACTATGTATTTATATGATTCCCTTATTTGAATTTTGTAATTGACAACTTGAAGGCTGAACCCATAAGTGAAAAAGATGCCCAAAAGATAAAAGAGACCCAAAAAGAGTGAGTAAAGGTAAGAAAGGGTCAGGGTGCCTAGAGGGACAAGAGCACCTGGGTACTGGGCGGCTGGGTGTTGGGTGTAAAGCCATAAAAGATAAATTATTCAAGTTCTGATTGGGTTGTAGGGTGTGTAAGACCAAAGAGAAAATAAGAGACAAAGAAAAGAGGCCAAAGATAGTTGTCAACCACTAGTTTTCTTGCTTAGGAATCATATATAAATTAGTATGCTTTTAGGACCTAGAAATGTACCCAAGTGCATGATTTTGTGTCTACATTTCCCCCAATTTATGTTGTTGAGTGAATACTTGATAACATAAAGTAGATAAGAGATGTCTACTTTATGATCATATAGAAAGAGTGTGTCGATAGTGTGTCGAGTGGACAAGTGAAGCATGGAGTTTATCAAAGTGAAGCGTGGAGACTAGGAAAGGGAAGTGGACCCTAGGGGTGAAGCGTATTGTATGTTGTTTTGTAGTTGTTTTTGTTAGATGTGAGCTTCTTTGTTTATAAGGACAACCTACAAAAGAAGAGTAAAAAAGTAGTCAAAGTTTGTATATGATAAATAAGAAAATGTGTATAAGTATGTAAAATATGTAAAAGTGTGTAAAAGGAAACTGTGTACCTGATATGTAAGAGAGTAAAAGGATAGAAAAGTGTCCTTGTTGCTTGAAGTTTGTAGCAACAATGATGATTGAATGTTGATGAGTTTTTTGGTAGACCTCATGCCAAATGTAAGTTTTTTGGGTGATCTCATGCCAAGTGCGAGTTTTTTGGGTGATCTCACACCAAGTGCAAGTTTTTTGGGTGATCTCACCAAGAGCAAGTGTTGGGGAGAGAGGTCTAGTTTTACTCTCCTTCCATGACTCTTCCCAATAAGCACCACTACAGATGGTACATCCTGATTTGTTCTGATTTATCTTGATTTGTTCTGATTAGTTTGATTGTTCTGATTGATAGGAGATAGGAGAATGCATTTTGTAACTGAAGGCCTAGTGCCTGTACTGTAGAACTACTCTGAAGACTATTGTGAAACTGTGTTGTATACTGAGAAATGATGACCTGTTTCTCCCCCAGGACATTAACACCCAAGGGAGGACATGGGTGCCCAGGTGCTAGTGTCTGAGTCTAGGGCACTGGTGTTTATCTGTGTATTGGACCCAAGTCAGATTTTTGGGTCATTTTGTGACTATATTCCTGTGTGAGTTTCTGTACTATGCTGATCTGAACTGTAGCTCTAAGATATTGTAGGGGTGATTTGTTCACCCAATGTATGCCCCCCTCATTTGGGGTGCATGCGATGATGATAGGAGGATGTGGCCCAAAGGAGAGGACCTGATGTTGATCTGAAGTGGATACCTACAGGGGGTAGGGGATGTGCATGGTAAAAACCAAGGCACATGCAAAAATAGTGGCTAGATACATGTATTAGTAGTAAAAAGTAGCTAACATGCAAAAGAAAATGTGTATGTAACAAATAAGTGTGCAGACAAGATAGATCGTGAAAAGTGGGTTTCAAACATGGGACATCACTCACAATGTCACAAGACAATTAGGGCCGAAGTGGCCAAAAGCATACAATGATCAAACAAGACATAGGGCATAGCCCACAAACAATAACATACAATAGAAAACAATGAAGTAAAATGTATCAGATAACCATGGTGGCATATAATCCTGCAAGGAAAATGCTACACATGAAGCACCCATTAGCATGTTAGAAAGATAAATAGTATGTCAAAGATGTGTATATATCAATGAAAAGTAAAGTGCTAGTAAGAATGAGAAGTAGTAAATGAAACAATAACACCTATGATGTATGAGAAAGTAAAAGTAGATGCCCCCAGGAGCCTCGACGGGTTTGGTAATAGGTACAATGACAAGCATCATTGCATCATGTAAAAATGTGTAAGAGATATACATTCACATCTAGAGACCAAGTGAACGTGCATGTGTATATATAGAAAGATAATGACATACTAAGAATCCATCTAGCATAGAAAACAAAGTGTAACATGTAAGTAGAATAAGCTAGTAAGAGTAAATGCAACCAAGATATGCAAATGCAATGTGATGAGTGTGATGGTGTGGTATGCAAAGTGTGAATATAATAGGACTAGCGTGCCCCCAATGGATGTGTATGAGATGAGGTTCATTCATAAGAACCCCTAATAGTCAAGAATGAACCATAAAACAAGAGTGTTTCATCGGGTAATGTGTTGTGTGTGAAGTAGATGCTAGAAAGATGTATCATGAAGCATAGAGTGAAGTGAAATGTAATGTGAGGTTCATTTCAGAATTATAACCTCAACTGTCGAGTATGAACCGTGGAACTAGAGTGCATTATAGGGTAATGAGTGCATCACGTGGGAGTAGTTGTTAGAAAGATATATCATGAAGCACATAACGTGAAGTGTGTAGATAATGTGGGGTTCATGAAAGAAGTGATGCCCTCAACAGTCAAGTGTGAACCATAGCACTAGAGTGCGTCATTGGGTAATGAAAATACAATGTGTGTACCAAAGGTGTAGGAGTGCTGAGAAGGATTAGTCATGAAGCGCAGAGCGTGAAGTGTAGTAGTAGACACTAGAGACAGTTGATCGGGAGATGTTGGCAAAAATATGTGATCATTGTGAACAAGAGTAGCTAGAGTATGTATAGTGCATGCAAGGATGTATACCATATATAGAAAGTAGTATGTGTACCATGAATAGAAGGATCCATAAGTAAGTAGGCATGAGTAGTAAAGCGTGTATGGAGTAGTATAGGAGTGTAGAGAGATGTAGCAAGGTGGTGCCCATAGTGTAGATATGAGAAAGTGTTGCTAGAAATATTGACATGAATTGCAAAAAAAGAGTAATGTATAGATGTGTATGTGAATAATATGGATAGGTAATTTTTGATTAGAACATGTGACTATGGGGGGGAGAGTTTGATGCCCCCCAAGTGTGTGAGTGATGGAGATCTATCAGAGGATGGAAGAGAGACCATGCCATGGTGGTGGATGTGGCAATGTGTCAGGAGTATTAATATTGGTGTTAGGAGGAGTAGGTTTTCCAAAGTAAGTTGTAGTATGGAGAACATATGGAAATTGCTTTTTGTGATGGTGAGTATAGGAAATGATGTAAACCTCAAGAGGAGATGTGGTAGGAATAAAAGGAGAAAGTGGAGGGAGATATCTGAGGTCAATTCTAGTGGATTGTGTGGGAATGGAAAGAGGTTCTTTGACTCCTTTTTCATATTTTCCTAATCTGGTGCCAGTGAAACCATAACGAAGCATATACTGATACCCAAGACCATACTTTTTGAAATTGGGAGGAGGGGTGGCCAAAGTGGGGGATTCAGGTGAATGATCGATAGTGTTGCAAAAGGAAAATGGGGAGGGATCTAGTAAGGCCTCATAGAAAACACCATGGTATAGGAATTTATTATGTGCATGAAGTGTTGAAGGGACCATATGCATGGTGTGGATCCAAGGCCGTCCGAGGAGAATATTATAATTAATATTGTTAGGCATTACATGGAATGGGACAGACAAAGTGCATGGCCCAACAGTAATGGGAAGTGTGATTGTACCTAAGAATTTTTTAGGAATATTGTCAAAGCCACGAATACAAATAGATGAGGGTGTTAAGGATGATTCAAAAGGCCAAGTTGCTGAAGGAATGGTAGGTTACAAATGTTAAGGCTAGATCCATTATCAACTAAATCTCATTTAACCCCTATGTTATTGATACAAACATGAATATAAAGAGGGGGATCATTATCTAAAATAGATTGAGAAGGAATTTTTGCAGATGTAAAAGTAATGTGTTCTTCCTTAAAAGATAATGTTGTAGTAAATTTATGATACACATATTCTAGAGAAGTATGAGGATGAATATAAGTGTTGGACAGAAAATATTGGATTTTAGTTTGACATTCAAGATTGGCCCACAAAAAGGTAGGGATGGAGACACTCATGGTGACAGGATTCTAGGGTATAAAAGTTGGAAACAAAGAAGGAATTAATAGTGTTTGAATGAGGATACGGGTTCACCAAATGATTTAATAAGTACACAGTAACTAATGTAATAAATGATATAAAAATTATAGAATACAATAATGGAAAATAAAAAAGTATGCAATGATGTGAAACCCTAAGAAAATGAGAGGGAAAAGTGACTCATCCAATTCTGTGTGATCTGGGAGTGATCTAGACTGAGTATCTATTGGAATAGGATGGAAATACTATCATAAAGACTTGGTGAATATTTAGAAGTGCAAAATTGTGAAGGAAAAAATGTCCATAGGAGGACACGAGAGATTGGCTGCTATTTTCTAGTTGTAGACACAAAATCACACACATACTACTACTTTATTATGCCGTCAAGTATGCCGTTATATGCATGGATCTTAAGTAAGAGAAGTATTCATTGGTGACAAAATTATTCATCCATACACTTGTTTTTATTTCTCTATTGCATTTCTCTCCCACATCTGTCATTTCTGTACCCAGTTCTGGTCAGGTCACAGGGATCCATGTTTGTCAGTATTCTCACATATGTCACTACTTATCCTTAGGACACTAGCACCCATTCTAGACACTAGCACCCAAGGTGCTCCTTGTCCATTCCTGGAACTCTTTGTTTGTTTTTTTACACCTTTTGACATTTGTGGTCAACCTTTCTAGTTTTCTTATCCTTATCCCAAGCTCATAGTCAGCCTTTTGGGTCACTAGTGTCAAAATTCAAACAAGAGATCCATATATATATACACAACATACACTCTATTATTTTGGCTGGAAATTCTAAGGGGAAATATCATCTACATACTATCACTACCATTACAAGGGATTGCATTTTTGGGCTATATACACTGCATAAAAAGGGGAAGTGCTCAATTCCATATCACACATTTGCATCTTATCTAGCCATAGCCTGCTATCTTGGTGTCATTGGCGCGAGGGAAACCTAAGGACACTATTACACACACAAGCACAAAGAACTACATGGAGTTTGGAATGTAGTGCAATGCTCGGTCATAAGTTCACTCATCGGGTGACTGCTGGGGTTAGTTCGACTTCACATATTGCATTTTCATTCCAATTTGATGTGTTTTTGAGCTTGTGCAGGTAGTTAGGGTTTGTGTTGCAGGTTACAAGTACCCTCAACGATCCAAGTATGAATATCAGGCGACCAATATGAAGTGATAGTGAAACCCTAGCGACATAGAAGAAAGAAGATTTTGACCTTCTAAGCAGTCACCAGTGCACCAGGAACAGTCACCAGTGCCCAGGCACCCCTGTCCAGCACCAAGCACCCATGTCTGGACATTATTCTCAGAATTCAAATTTTACAGGGAGAAGTTGCGACATAGTTCCAACCCTGTTCAACACTTTACATCACCCAAATCAGTTCCAGATTGCACAGGATTCAGCTAAGTCATCTCTCTCTCCTATTTACTTATAGTGTTGCATTGTTTGAGTGCTTAACATTTGTATATCTATTGTATTTTATCATATATGTTACTTTGCAATTATATTTAATTCTATTTTTATTAAATCATTTGGTGAACCCAATTTTCTTCAAACTTATTGCCCTAGGATCCCCAAAACCATCATGGATAAGAAGAGGTCCATATCTCCTAAGAACCATATGGAAAATACATGTTTGCACACTATCTTTGATGTTGTTGCCGTGCAAGCTAATTTCATGACCTTTACCAAAATCCTCAATGTGATGCTTCCTTCCTCTAACAACTTCTTTCTTTTGAAAAATCCCATCCTAATAACTTTCACAACTCTATCATTTATATAGTCTCTCTTGGCTAAAAATTTACTTCATGTTTTCCTTGTTCTCCTGTAGTCACCCATGGTGTTGCACCTTCTTCCACTCCTCTTATAGCACATGATAGTATTATTGGAAATTATTTGATTGATCATGTTCTTGGTTGTGATAATATGGATGCCAATAATTCTACTTATAATGATGAAAAATGTACATATGCATGATGATGTTATCTCTTCTAGTAGTCAATATGAATGTAAAGATATATCTCCTACTCTTCCTACTTCTGAAAGTGTTTCTAATGAATGCAATGATAAATCTGATATTAGTTCTCCTACCACTTCTTTTTATGTTGATGATAGTCTTGATGAAATACTTTCTTGTGAAAATATGTCTGATAGTGATGTAGATTATGCTTCTGATCATGAACATGTTAGTGATGATGTTACTTCTCTTAAGACTGCTGAATGTGAATTTACTACACCTCTTTCTTATAATTCTGTAATTGTTCCTCATGATGATTCTACTCCTATCACTATTACATCTCTCATCATATCTTCTAATTCTACTTCCAACATTCCCAGAAATATTATTTTTTCCCTTCCTCTTATCACACCTCTTTCTTCTACTTCTAATTTTTTTACTCATGATGATTCTACTCATATCACTAGTAACATCTTATCATATCTTCTAATTCTATTTTAGCATTCCCATAGATCCTCCATGTTCCTCTCCTCTTCGCACCCCTCTTTCTTCTACTTCTAAAATTGTTGCACATGATGATTCTACTCCTACCACTAGTACACCTCTTATTATTTCTTCTGAGTCTACATCTAGCATTCCCATAGAGCCTCCATGTTCTTATCCTCCTCTTCCACCTCCTTCTCATCCTTCCACATCCACTTATTTTTCTCACATTCCCATGATCACTCACAATGGCAAGATCCAACCTCTCAATATACCTCTTACTTCACCTACCATTCCTTCACATGATATTTTATCTCTCATGCATGTTGTTGGCACTTTGCAATCTCAAGTTCATACTCTCACTCTTGAAAGTAAAGCCTACTATGCTTCCATTGACAATAATTCTTTGCATGGAAATCCTATTCCTAAAAAGATTCACAATTCTTCTTTTCCAAAGGACTTCATCATGCCTAATTTCTCATGTTTTGATGGCACTGGAAATCCTTATTTACATCTTAAGCATTATCGATTAGCCATGTCTGCTTATTCTAATGATTGCTTGTTACTCAAATCATTTCGTCATAGTCTTGTTGATCATGCTCTCCAATGGTACACTCATTTTCCTTATGGGTCCATTAGTACTTATTATGATATGGAGGATGTTTTTCTTAGACAATTTATTTCTAACAATGGTCCTAAGGTTACATATGAATGTTTTCCTTCATTGCATCAAGGAAAGAAAGAACCAATTGTAGATTACATTTTATGCTTTAATTCTTGTATGCATCAGTTATTATTTCAGCCCATTGATTTAGAAAATCAATTTATCTTTTTTCGTGGCTTAATTCCTATATTGAAAGAAAAACTATTATATGATACATGTGAATATTTTACTCTCTTATGCTACAAATTTATTGATTTAGAACAATATTTAATTGTTGCACATGTTATATCACCCCCTTCCACTTCTTCTGCTACTTATTCATCTACTTCATTCTCCTCTTCCTTCCATTAAGCTTCCTCCATGGTCACCATCTCCTCCTCCATGTAAGCGTGTCATTCTTCTCCTCCACCATGTCGACATACACCTAAGTCTTCTCCACCTCCTACTCGTGAACCATTGAAATTCTTCACATAATGTAAAACCTCATGATGTCTTGTGTGCTTTACTTGACAAGTGCTTAATTACTTACCTTCTACTGAGCATCATCCACCTCACCACTTGCAACCAACGTGACCACCCTTTCTATAATTTCCACCACATCAATGACCATCATGATAATGATTGGTATGCTCTCCATGATCACTTACAACAATTAGAAGACAAAGGTGTCATTTCTTTTCGCTCACCCTCTCGTGAGAACTCTTTCTCCTATCCCACATAAGTGTGCTTCCACCTCTATTCACTTATCTCCTTCACCTCCATCTAAAGTTTTCATCCGTCCACCTCCTAAGGTTATCATCCATCCACATCCTCCATCCAATCCACCTATGGTTGCATCATCTCATTCTTCAAAAATTTCTACACTACCTCATTGGCTTCCTAAGCCTCTTGCTTCCGCACTTCCTCCCACCACACCTTCTATTCTTGGTCCCATTCCATCTGACATCCAATTTGGCACTTATTCTCACAATGTTACTACTTCACATGCTCCATCTATGCCTTACAGGCCTCTTAACCTATGGTAGATGACATCCAATTTCCATTTCATTACCCTATGACGTACTCTCATGCTATGGTTCACACTTGACTATTGAGGGAATATTACATCAATGAACCTCTCCTTTCACACCTCATGCATTGTGCTTCATGTCATATCTTTTCTAGCATCACCTTACACATGACAACCAATTTCCCGATGACACACTCTTGTTCTATGGTTCATTCTTGAATACTGAGGGGGCATTTATAAATGAACCTCATTCTCACACTAGGGGGAAATCACTCTTCTCCCCCCTTCATTCTCATCACATGCACTATTACAACCCATTATTCTACATCTCATCATTATTTAATTATCAACACATCCTTATTTCTACTTCTATTTATCTACCACATTACATCACATCCATACATTTCTACTTCTTATAACATTGTTTTACATTCTCTCATCATACCAATACCAACTCATTTATTTGCTCATTCTCTTATCTATTATTTACATACATACATCTATTTCTATTCATCACATACTATATGCTTCATTCTCATGAAAATACAAATTCTTATTCTAATCATTACTTATATATCTTTCCACATCATCATGCATTTCAGAATCAAAACAACCATTTCCACAATACATATGAACCCAAAGTATAAGCAACAATCATCACATTATATACAATGCAGATAACAAAACACATATAAAATCAATGTCCATCTATATATATCGTCATAAAATCATAAGTTTCAAAATACAATCGTTGGGGAAAGCCCCCATGCATCACTACAACATATATAATACATCATACATCATCCTCACTATCACTATATACAATAGTGGGAGCTCTAGAACTAGAAGCTTCACTGATCAATCTACGCCATTGATCTTGACTTCTATATCTCTCCAATTGACTCCGTAATATCATTATCTTGGTCTTCTGCTTTGTAAATGGCCATGTAGCTCAACATATTTAGTAAACAAATCTTGAGCTAGAGCTCCTCCTCCTATTGCTTTTTTTAGCTTGCTCGGTCTTTGCACAAGCCTCATCGCACTCACTCAACAACATGGTATACGTGGCTGCCATTATAGCCACCAAATCAAATAAATGGGAATTATTTTCCATAATCACATCAAATATATCTAGCATACCACCTCCCATGAGCACATCAGAAGGCACGTTCTGTGTCAACATGCATATCGATGAATGTTAGAGAAGGATGAAGATATAGTTTGTAAGAAAATATAATAAATAGATAATGCAAATTTCTGTTTTGCTTACAAGATCATGGTTTTGAAATAAATGTCTTTATATTGGTTCATATGAATTGAAGTATTAGTGAGCCCCTTTCATGAATGTGTGAAGAATCCATCTCAAGAGGATTAGTAAAGTCTTGAAGTTATATGTGCTCTGATTTTAGCTTAGTAAATAAATAATATTGTTGTGCATGTTAATGAAATGGCATGGTGTTATATGGGTTTGGGGTAAGAAATGACGTGTTCCCTTTTCAATGCATCAAAGATTCAATCATAATATTGTCAATGACCCCATTACATGTGTTGCTCTTGAGTTGATATGAAGATCTAGTACTCTGTTCTGGTGAGCGTATGAGTTCTTGACTATCATGATTTGAAAGTTGAAGCACATGATGGAGGTTGTATGGAGTGTTAATATAATATTTAGAATATTCTAAAGGGTTGTTTCCTTTAGTAGGTTCCCTTGCATGTTTAAGATCCTTAAGAAGACTGCAACTGTGTTTGAGGTATTTCAGGATGGATTCTTGTGAAGATATTGTTGATCAAGCTTAAGCTTGAAAGCATCATGTTATAAAAAGGTTTATATATCATTACAAGGTTTTTTTATTGGGGAATAAAGAAGAGTTTTCTTGCATGTAACCCTTAGAAATCTAACTTTGATAGTACACTCTATTTTGCCACATGTTTGAGATCAAAAATTTATTGATTAGGGTTCTTTTCTCATTTACACAAACCACTACTAGATTAGAATTCAAGAAGGGATTGAAATAGTCTTTGGCATAAAGAATTATCCCTTAGTGATGAGAAATATTCATTTCATGATCATTTGAAGCCTCTCAGGCTTGTACATTGAGTTAGTTACGGTTTCAAAGGAATAGAAGCCATAAAACCCTCAAAATGTGACATCTTGTTTTGAAAATAGGTACAAATACCCTATACCTTGTATATAAAATTCAAGAATAATTTAAAGGTTTAATAGGTTAGAAAGGGAGATAATGCTGACAGAATTTATCTAGGGAAATTAAACACAGCCAGAGGCCTAATGAGAAGAATGGATTAATGAAGGGAGTATGAGTTATACTTATAGTTTGATGATGAAATTTTACAAGCAACTAGAAATTGTAAAAGGGTGTGTAGAAATGTGGAGAGTGTGTCTTAAAAACATCTACAAAGAAAGTTACAACTGACAGAAGGATTTCCTAGGCTACTAGAACTAGAACAAACCAAAACTGAAAATGTGTGAAAAAGGGAGATGCAAAAGGAGTTGGAGTCTAAAAATTTGCATGCATATGAGGGATAGTAGAAAGAAACTAATGAAGGTGCAAACTCATTTTGGGTACCCCTAGGTCACTTTAAGTAAGAATGTACCAGAGTGCTTGTCTTAAGGGCACTTTGGAGATAATTATGTAAGATTAGTAAGAGTTGATACATTTTGGTCTTTTGGGTATCTTTTATATTGGATTTAAGATTTTTTGAGGTGAAGGCACAGGGAAGAGGATTTGAAAATAATTGGTGAGGCTTGAAAACCAAAGGTTGCATATGTAGGGAGGAAGATTCAGTTGAGAAGCCCAACAAAATGAATGAGTAAGGTATGTTAAAGTGATTTTGTGAGAAGAATGAACTAACAAAGGTTTGAATGGGTAGTTTCTAGGTGTATACAATGTGAAAAAGCAGAGTATGATGCTTATATGAATCACTTAAGGTGAACCAAAGCAATATTGCACATTATAAGATTATTTGAGCTTGGAATGATCCTCTTATGTAGAGTGGGTGAGGTTGTTAGTATTAAACCTTGTTTATTGGTTGAACATATGCTTGAATCTATTTTCTCTACATCACTTATCATAAAAAAATATTTAAAAAATAAATAAAAATTAACAATTAACAATACATAATACTTATGCTCCGCTCTCATATTTGCTACACCATCTACATTGAGGGCAGGTGCCTGCCCCTCTACTCCTGTAACTGCCACTCCACTGGCAACATCCACCACTATTGGAAATAGAAACACCCATTGATGTGTCACCCACCACTCACTATAGGTCTAGGTCCACCCTGTGTGATCTACCTATATCGGCTCTATAGCCTCATCTTCCTCATTTGGAATAGGATGCAATAACTTTAATCCTATCGGGCCTGGCCTCGCTCCTGGTCAATTGGCCTCTCTAGTAGATCTCAACCATATATATGGCTCTCTGGGGGCACATTCTGAGCCATGTAAAACTGTCTAGATACTCACTCACCTTGGAATAACTCTGTCACACTTGGGAAGTGATCCTATAACCAGATGATGCACTAAATGCACCAAAACTCTACATCATCCTCTACCCATCCACTATAATCTCTATAAGGTCTCCATATAATGGCATCATGGCCCATTTGATCTAGCATCGATGTATATGTGGTTGTATCCATGTTTCTGCTTTGGGTGCCTACCCACCTTGTTGTAAATATCTCGGGCCTAGCCCACTCGACCCATGGTACACTAAATGGCCTCAATATCACAATGTGCTCATATTCCCATACATGCAACAAATTTGTGGCTCCTAGTCTACCCCCATGATCCTCCCAAGTAAATCTATAAAAATCTTTGTACAAGTGGGCCAATACACACCGCACACATGCATACCTAGTCTCACGATCCTCTATAATATGGAAAATATCATGCATCATATACAATATACCAACTCCGTCACCATCCACTACCATTAATGAAGCTAGAATCACTGCAATAAACTTACACAACTATGGAACAATGGATCTCACTATCGCATCTAAAATGATATGAGTCTCTATCTATACTCGTGTACCTATAAAATACTTCCTCACTACCCTCATCTATCTTTGGGTATCCACTATAGTCATTATAGACACTAAATCATGCACTTTGGGTAATTATTTAGTCTCAGTTTCATACTACTATTCATATGGTTCTTGAGTGAAAAATATTACTAAATAACCCATGTCTTTGGCCATCTTGCATTATTTTCTGTTCCTATTTTCGATCTTGCACCCATGTATTCCTAGTCCATACTGTTATACTGTGTTTTCCCTATTTTTGACTAGAGCACCCCAGGTGCCCTTATCCCTTCTGGGTGCCTTGATCCTATTTGAACTTTCCTCTCACTTTTTGGTCACTTTCTAGATGGATGAGCTTCTTATATTTATGGTATTCAACCTTTTTGGGGTTAATTACAAAATTCAAGTACGATAACCATATAAATATAAAGTAGAGAGACCATAATGAGGGACCAAACACTAAGCACATACTATCACCGCCTAATGTTTCATCCATCAAAGGATTCTATTGTTCTATTTGCATCCATCTAGCTCCATCACAAGGGACAAAGGTTGGTTCATCTACATCAAACTTCATAGGAGGGGAGTTTATTCTATTCCATGCACACATTATTTACATTCTACCTCTAGTTATTTCTCGCTACTCATAAAGTGCGACACACATAAGAGCACCTAGGGCATAATTCCACACACACACCTAGAAGTACATTGGGTATGAGATGTAGTGCAACACTCAGTGATAAGTCCATCCATTTGGAAGCCTAGGATAAATCGACCCCTTCATTTACATCTTACTTTTTTTAGCCTTTGATGATTTGTCTGGGGTTTTACAGGTGATTCTTCCATGCTAGGTTTACTAGTGCTTCAATGATCACACAACAAAATTCACGCGTTTGGAAGTGAACAAAGGAAAACATTCAATGAAACCTTGGAGGAGGTTTACAAATATTTTTCATAGAACATGATTCCCAGATTACAGACTAGGGTGGCCCAGGCACTCCAATCCCTTTTCGAGGCACCTCAGTCTAGCCAGATAGCTCAAATATACATTTTATCAACCTCTTGTGCAATGGTTTCCTCCACTTGTTCAGTTAGTCTCCACTGCGACACGGTCTACCGACATCAATGAATCACCTAAGGATTTTATAACCCTCTTTGTATATTAGGGTTTCATATTTTACTTGCTTAGTTTCTTGGGTACTTTCAGCATTACATTTATTTATTTATTTACTACTCCTATAACATTAGATTAGGCTAATATATTCCGTTTTAGTTTAATCATTTTGGTGAACCCGAAATCAATCTTCACGCTTAGGATCCTCATTTTTCCTATATCATGGGTCAAATTTCTTTGTCTATTTTTCTTAAGATACATTCTCATTACCAAACTGTTCTTAAGAAATCCCTAAACACAGTGTATCTCCCTAGTGATATGCTGTTGCATTAAGTGATTGTTATTTTTGATCGTCTATTTGATGATCCTAGTCTTCATGATCCTTCATCTAATCAACCCATGTGGGTGTTAATTAAATATTTGTATTCTTTATTTCAAGAAAAATTTAAGGCTATGGAATCCAGAATTTCATGTCTCAAATATGAAATCTAACATCTTAAGGACGCTTCTCAGGCTCATGTTTGTTCTCCCTTTCCATCTCATCCTCATTTCATTTCCCCTACATGTTCTCATATCAGTGAGCCTCAAGTCATACCATTACCAGAGACTCTCATCTTTTCTCACAATAGTACATAACATGACCTTCTTAGTAGGCTCCTTAGTCATCAATTGATCACTTTACCACCTACTCTTTACTATCCTACTTATCGGCTATTAACATTCCAAGGGCATCCATATTGGAATTATCATCGGTTCAATGGACATAATGAAAATTATTGCTATTCATTATAATGATGAATCAAACATCTTACACGTCAAGGATTTATCTCATTCGCTACACCACATTCTATTTCATGCCCACCTATAAATATTGTACCCAAATGGGATCCTAAGTCTACTCATTCCACATCTAATGAGCATCATGCTACCACTTCTCATGTGCCTTCTTCAGTCAGTTAAGTACTTCCTAATTTAACCCACTCAAATTTCACAATCACCTCTCAAGATTTGTTTTCCATCACCTCCTTCTCCTCAGTCACCTACAATGATATCAATTCAAAATAAACAACCTCATCTTAAGGATAAGCTCCCTCCTCCCCCATTAAAGGTATCTGTAACATCACCAGGCCATGCTTAGTAACCACCTTCTATAGTTAAACTTGTAATTCCACCATCTACTATAAACAATACCTATGTCAATGATTGGGACCTAGATGAAGCTTATGATGACGATGAACCATTTGATGGTCACACACCATTACCACCTCAACATCCCATCACTTTTTTTAAGGAAACTACTACTTACATTGATCCACTTAGTGTATTTGACTAGACCTCCATCACTTACATACTTGGGGGGAATCATAGCTTCTCCCCCTTGCATTACTATCAAATGTCAATATCATCTCATGCACTTAACACTTCATGCCTAATGACTAATCTTATCTAAGAATTGGTGTCCCTAAGGAAAAAAATTCCCTAGCCACTTCCACCCAGGTCAGAAATGCTGAAAAATACTAAAACACAATTTTTTCTAAAATTACCAGAAACAAACATAATCGACAACATTTTTAAAAAATAATCACAATTACCAACTCGTCAGTCATCTGTGAAGCTACGAATGTCGATACTCACTCAAACCTTGTCAAAATCACTGCTCTAACATGTGGCATCCTCACAACTCATATCTCCAAATATCAATCAATCTTGATAAATGACAATACTATTCACTTTTCACTCTTACTATATATAGTAACCCCACGTTTTCACATAATATAGTTACTCTTTACAACCACTTTTACACCTAATACACATTGCACTATTTCACTCATATCTTGAATGCATAACTCCATTTGTCTCACTGTTTGCGCCATACAGATCATATTTTCCTCTATCACTATACTATATATATTTCAACATCTCATATTTACATATGGCACATATATTATTCAATATCTCTTCATACTATGACTATACAATACTATTTCACATTTACTATTATATTACACTTTGCTTTCAACTTAGTTCTCATTTCTCCACCCATCACCCTTTCTTTGAAAGGGGGGAATACAGTCATGATCATCCCATAATCCCTCTCAAGTTACAGTATAGTCAATCGACACTCCTAACATATTACTATCACAAATTTCTCTGATATCATTCAAATAAAGGTACAATAATTCTATATTACAATCAATTTTTTCTACTATTTCAAATATATTCCCCCAAATTTCCTAATATGGGGGAAAAGCACAAAAATCTATCTGTGACTATAATTTACTAAGTAGACAATCTTGAAGCAATCATCTACCATGCAAATCAAATCAATCAAGTAGTATAATAAACATACTTTTACTATCTCTCCTAGATGACCTAACTTGGGAGCTGCATTACTTTACTATCTCTCCCAGATGACCTAACTTGGGAATCACTTTACATTTCTATCACTTCCAAATGAAATAAAATGGAATCCATATAGAAATATGAAAATTAGAACACCCTTCACTATAAGAGTGGGGGAAGAGAGACATCATTTCCTTTTCTATACTGCTCCTATATGGGTTCTTCAATCAGGTACAATACAAAACAAACCGAACAATATAAAACATCATGGAACTAAAATTGGTCTCTATCCATCCATAGCAGTTGGACCTTTTGGGGATGTAGTTATGGATGGATAGTAAAACTATACCTCTCTCCCCAACACTCTTCCTCTAGCGGTAAGATGCCAACATCCTCCCATTTATAAAAAAAAACTAGGTTAGGAATTTATCTCTCCCCACCCCTTCAATATCCTTTGGAAACAATTAAAAATATCCAAAGTATCCAAATCATTTCAACTATCTCTCCAAGTTCTCCTTACAATGGTTCTCTATCTCTACTTATGCCACATGGGTCAAATTACCGATCCATGGTTTATCATGCTACAAGTTACTACACTCTTCACACACATTGCAATATGGCTTCTCTGAAATCTATATAATTATGTTCCTTATTTCCTTTACACTACTTGAATTTCATTCAAATAACATAATGTGAGGAAAATTTAGACACAAAATCACACACATACTACTAATTTATTATGTCGTCAAGTATGTTATTAGATGCATGGATATTAAGTAAGAAAAGTATTCACTGGTGACACAATTCTTCATCTATCCACTTGTTTTGATTTTCTCTATTGCATTTATCTCTCACATCTGTCATTTCTATACCTAGTTTTGGTCAGGTCACAAGGATCCATGTTTGTTAGTCTTCTCACATATGTCATTATTTATCTCAAGACATTAGCACCCATTCTGGACACTAGTGCCTAGGCACCCATTTACATTCTAGGAACTCCTATCCTCTTTGTTTTTTTTTACAATTTTTTACATTTTTGGTTGGCATTTCTAGTTTTATTATCATCAACCTTTTGGATCACTAGTGTCAAAATTCAAACTAGAGATCCATAAATATACACAACATACACTGTATTATTCTGGCTAGAAATTCTAAGGGGAAATCTCATTTACATACTATCACTACTATTACAAGGGACTACATTTTTGGGCTACATACATTGCATAGGAAGGGGAATTTCTCAATTCTATATCACACATTTGCATCTTATCTAGCCATATCCCACTATCTTGGCATCATTGGTGTGAGGGAAACATAAGGACACTATTACACACTCAAACACAAATAACTACATGGAGTCTGGAATTTAGTGCAACGCTTGGTCATAAGTTCACTCATCGAGTGATTTCTTGGGTCAATTCGAATTCACATATTGAATTTTCATTCCAATTTGACATGTTTGTGAGCTTGTGCATGTAGATAGGTTTTGTGTTGCAGGTTACTGGTACCCTTAACAATCCAAGAGTGAATATTAGGTGACCAACAAGAAGTGATAGTGATTCCCTAATAACATAGAAGAAATCAGATCCTGAACCTTTGAGTAGTCATCAAAACCAAGGAATATTCACCAATGCCTAGGTGCCTCTATCCAACAATATTCTCAAAATCAAGATTTTACATGGAGTATTTACGACACAGTTCCAGCCCTGTCCAATACTTAACATCACCTAGTTCGGTTCCAAATTTTGTAGGATTTAGCTAAGTCACCTCTCTCTCATTTACTTACAGTGTTTCATTGTTTGAGTTCTTAACATTTATATATCTATTGTATTTCATCATATATGTTACTCTGTAATTAGGTTTAATTTAAATTTTATTAAATCATCAATATGGGTGATAGTGTTTGCTTAGATGCTCAAGTTCTAAATTTTTCAGGATTAGAAGGTCTTTGCTCCAATATTCATATTTTCATTCCAGCTTCATTATTAGGGTTCCGATCACACTTGTAACCTATAAAAAAAATATCTACCTACACATGTCCAAAAACCACATCAAATCTAATAAAAAAATACATAATGTGGAGTCAAACTGACCCTGATGGTCACCCAAGGAGTGAACATACTACCAAGCGCTACACTACATCTCAGACCCCATGGAGTTCTTGTGTGTGTGTGTGTGTGTGTGTGTGTGTGTGTGTGAAATGGTGCTCTAGGATGCCCTTATACAAGTTACACAAATGATAGTGGGATATATCTAGAATATAGCAATGTAATAATATGTGTAGATGGAATAGAATAAACCTCCCCTTTTATGCAATGTATGTAGAAGTGATGCAACTCTTATCCCTTGTATGGATGCTAGATAGATGTCTTTGGAGTGCTTTAGTGCCTTTGGAATGCAATCTTAGTTGATAATAGTAATGCTTAGTGCTTGGTACTTATTTTTGAGAAGTAACTCAGTATATATATGTATATATATATATGATTCCCTTATTTGAATTTCGTAATCGACAACTGGAAGGCTAACCCATAAGTGAAATATATTCCCAAAAGACAAAAGAGACCTGTCGACATTAAAATTTTCCTCCGTAATTTCTATTTCATTAATGTATGTATTAGGAATAGGATGTTGTTAAGTATAATTAGTAGTAGCGTCTGATAGAAGATAACGGCGCCGTCAATACGGTGCCACCAATAATGTGGAGTACGGTAACAGTCAAAGTACAATAGGAATGTTGTAAAAAGTAAATATTTGTCGTAAGTGGTCCGGTAATGTTAAAATGTCAAAGTTTGGGTAATTAGAGAAGTAGGGTCTACATGATTAGGAATTAGAAATATTATATTGGTAATAAGGACAAGGAGTGAGGTCATAAATATTTTGTGTATTTTATTTGTAAAAAGTCTAAAAATGTGGAACCCATGTAAAATGATAAGGTTTATCTTATCTTAAAAGATAAGCTTACATGTACAGATAAGAGTTAAGGTATGGAATATGATTCGTCAGAGTGGATTTCTTATCCTATCTTAGAGATAAGATGGATAAGCCTGGAAGTTCTATAAATAGAGAGGCCACCCCCCTCATTTAGCATAGAAGGAAGTAGTGAGAAATATTGTAGGAAGTGTGCGAAGGAAGCCATCAGTTTAAAGGTGTGTTGAAGAAGTCATTAAGAGGTGTAATTGTAAAGTTTCTCCCATAGTATTGGTGGAAGGCAAGTGAAGTCAATAACACTTGAAGTACCTCATGGGTGAGATTGTAACAATTTCATGTTAATATTATAATTTACTTTGATATTTCAGATTTGTCATCATTCCGTCTTATCATAGTCGATGGTATTCTTGTGTTATGTTGTTGTTTTGTTTCCAGATTACATCCACCAAACTAAAGGCTGTGCATTAGTAAATAATCATAGCATGAGGAGTTCCCGGTGAAGAATTATCATAGTGCCGGATTGGTGATGACATTTTGGTTCCGTTGCCGGGACCATTCCTCGTTGGTGGATTTTCTGGAGAGATATTCCCACTTAGTCAAAAATCAATTGGAGGGTAACCTTGTTTTTACTGTGCATAGTAGTTACCATGGTAAAGTCATTTTTGCCATGAATAGTAGTTACCATGGTAAAGTCATTTTTGCTAGGAATAGTATTTACCACAGTAAAGTCACTTTTTACCGTGAATAGTATTTACCGCAGTAACTTCACTTTTTACCGTGAATAGTGTTTACCACAGTAAAGTCAATTTTTACCGCAGTAAGTCAAGTTTTACCATAGTTTACCGTGGTCATTTCTATTTTACTGTAGAAAGGTGTAAAGTCACTTTCTAGTATAGTGATTCCAATTATTTGTGCACATAAGTCTTGTTGATTGTACTTGTGGGTTGGTATTTCACGGTGGTTACTTTTGAAAATGGGAAAGATTCCTGTTTTTTCAGCTCAATCTAATGAAGATGCTTCTTCTTTCATTCAAGAGTTTAAACGATCTTGTATTTGTAATGGCCTTATAAGAAGGGAACAATGGACTGAATTTTTTCCTACCTTTTTGGATGGTTCAGCACTTAGGTGGTTTGAAACACTAGGTGATAATGTGAAAAATTCATGGGATTTATTAACTGAAAGTTTTCTTGAAGAATTTGGTGAACAACAGAAATATGCAGATCTCATGATCGATATCACAAAGCTATCCCAAGGAGAGAAGGAGAAGATAAGGGGTTATCATGCTTGTGTTCTAGAGCTAAGGAGGAAGCTCGATGCCCAGATCTAGAAGGAAGGATTAGCGGATGGGTTGATGAATGGCGTGGATAATCTCCTCTGTAAGCACTTCATTCTTGGGATGAAGCTAGAGATCAGACAATGAGTGAAGTATGACTGCCCAGCTACCATTGAACAAGCAAAGGAGATTGCAAGAAGGCAAGAAGAAAGCATGGAAGAGGAGCCCAAAGAAATTGTTGCTAAAGTAGAGCCTACACCAGCACCTTTGGTCCAGAATCCACAACCACTCCCGGTGAGCACAAATATTTCTCCTAGTACATCTACTGAGTATGAAGATCTGCTCAAAAAGATGGGTCAGTTAACTATTAATCTTCTTCAAGGAAAGGAATTTAGTTCTCAGGGAGGAGATAGAGGTCCAAAAAGAAATATTTCTGAAGTTGTATGTTATGGTTGTTATAAAAAGGGTCATTATAAGTATAATTGTCCAGATAGAGCTTCTACATCTGGTAAAGGAGATAATGATAAAGGAAAAGCACATGTGAATTCTTTTGATGTAGTAGATAAGAGCAGAAATAATGAAGTAGATGTGTTTGTAACAAAAAGAAAGAAAGAAAAAGATAATCAAGATGGAAATGATCCTAAGAAGATGAAAGAAGAAACTAGTAAGAAACATAGGAGAAGAAAGTTGGGTGTGTAGGATTTTCTAATTTCACAGGGGCAAGGACCATACTCCATCTTGGAAGATCTGTCCAAAAGGCCTACAAATATTACATATGGTCAACTCTTGGCTATGTCTTCTGAGAAGAGGCGGGAGTGGCGAAGTGGACTCAATGCTCGACGAAGGAAGGAGGTTGATGTCCCTGTTTTGGAGGCAGAGGCGGATCCCTATGCTCCACAAGCTGAGGTATTATGTAATGGTATTTCAATTCATGATGTCTTAGTTGATGGAGGTGCTGCAGTTAATGTAATGACTGAGTCTGTAATGAATATGTTGGGTTTAAAAATTGATCTCCCTTCAACACTTATGTTAAGGTCATTAAATAAAGGAAAAACTAAACCAGAAGGTGTAGTTTCAAATGTGGCAATATCTGTTATGGGTGTTGTATGTGTGGTAGACTTTCAGGTGATGAAAAATGGTATTGTTGCATACCCAATGCTGCTAGGAAGACCATGGCTAAGGAGAGTTCATGCAAGAAACTACTGGAATGAAGGTTTCATGACACTTGGACGTGGTAGAGAGAGGGTGAAGATAAACGTGATCCCTCGACATCATAAAGCAGAACCTATGGATTCAAGTGATGAAACTGATGATTGGACATCCTCTGATTACTCTAGTACCAGTGAAGTGGACACTGAAGATGAAGAAAGTGAGGTGGATGTTTCAGTCATGGATATCCTTCCAGTCACACCAACTCATGACCCCATAAAATTATCTGAAGAAGAAGTTGATGATCATCTCCAACAAATAAAGATTGGTGATGCTGTGATGGAGAGTGAGAAGGAATCCTACCTCCAGCTCTTTCAAAGGTACATACACCTATTCACTTTTGATTACAAGGAACTCCGTCAAGTAAGTTGGGTAGAACATTCTATTGAGCTGGTAGATGGTGCTAAGCCCATAAAGCAAATGCCATATAGAATGAATCCTAATTTTTCCAAGACTGTAAAAGAAGAAATAGATAAGTTGCTTGATGCAGGATTCATATTTGCTGTGGAGAATTCAGAATGGGTTTCTCCCATTGTGATCTCAATAAAAAAGAATGGGAAGCTACACATTTGTGTTGATTATAAGAAGCTCAATAAGGCAACAAAGAAGGATCATTACCCTCTTCCATTTTCAGATCAAATCTTGGACGAAGTAGCTGGCCAGGAGTGCTATAGTTTTGTTGATGGATATAGCGGCTACAACCAAGTTTGTATAGCAGAGAAAGATCAGCTGAAGACCACATTCACCACTCCTTGGGGAACATTTGCTTATAGAGTTATGCCTTTTGGGTTGTGTAATGCTCCAGCAACATTCCAGCGTTTGATGAATAGGGTGTTCAAACCCTACATTGGGACCTTCATCAGAGTATTTCTGGATGATTTTTACATCTATGGGAGGAAGTTAGACCACCTGCACCAGATGGAGACAACATTTTAAAGGTTAGATGAAGCACAAGCCTCACTAAACCCTACAAAGTGTGTCTTTGGATGTTCTAAAGGTGTTTTGTTAGGGCATGCTGTATCCAGAGATGGTATTGGTACTGATCCTGATAAAGTTTCAAAAATCAAAGATTTACCATTTCCTATGAATAGAAGTAAGTTGAGATCATTTTTAGGCCATGTGGGTTACTATAGAAGGTTCATCAAGAATTTCTCAAAGATTACACAGCCACTAACCCAGTTCTTGAAGAAGGATGTTACTTATGAACTAGGAAATAAGGCGCATGAAGCTTTTGGACAACTGAAGGAAGCCCTGGTGTCTTCACCTGTTTTGAAGAATCCAAATTGGAGCAAGCCATTCATTGTGTACACTGATGCCTCAGATGCAGCACTAGGAAGTACTTTGAGCCAAAAGGATGAAAATGGGCATGAACATCTAATTTACTTTGGGAGTAGACAAATGAGCAGTGCTGAGGTAAATTATACTGTAACTGAAAAAGAGGCTCTGGCTATCATTTTTGTTGTAAAAAAGTTTAGAAATTACTTGCTAGGGAAAAAATTTCTAGTTGTAACAGATCATCAGGCTCTAAAATATATTGTAAATAAGCCTAACCCATCAGGGAGGATAGCAAGATGGATAATTTTGCTACAAGAATTTGAATTTGATATTATAGATAGGCCAGGAAAGAAGCATGTCGATGCAGATGCACTCTCTCGAGCCTATTATGGTTTAGGATCATCTTGTGATGATGATGATTTCCCCGATGCAACATTGTTATCCCTTGACACAATCCCTAGTGAATACCTAGATATTTGGAATTATCTGAATGAATTCAAGTTTCCTGATGGTGCCAATGCAAAGACTAAGAGAAAGATTACTCAAGCCAGTCGTCCATATTCTATTCTGCATGGAGTATATTTCGAATAGGACCTGATGGACAGTACAAGAGGGTAGTTGGACATGATCAAGGGAAGGAGCTGCTAGAAGAATTCCACAATGGTACATGTGGAGGGCACTTCTTTGGACAACTTACAGCAAGAAGGATCTTGGATGCAGGTTATCACTGGCCCACTCTTTTTAAAGATTGTTATAATTATTGTAAGACATGTGATATTTGTCAAACACATGGTAACTGTAAGACTTCATCAGCTCCATTATGCCCTATTCTTCCACTTGGTCCCTTTGAAAAGTGGGGAATAGACATTGTAGGTCCACTTCCAACTACCTCACGCCAAAATAAGTATATTGTAGTTGCCACAGATTATTTAACCAAGTGGGTTGAAGCTAGGCCATTGAAAACAGCTTCCATGGATGAAGTGGCAAGGTTCATATATGAACGCATTGTCACCAGATTTGGTTGTCCATTAGAAATTGTAACAGATCAAGGAAGCCACTTCATTAATGAGGTAGTAGAAGCCCTAGTCAATAAGTTTTCTATTAAGCACAGGAAGGAAACAACATACAAGCCAAGCACAAATGGACAGGTGGAATGAACAAATTTTGTGTTGTGTCAAATTCTAGCAAAAGATGCAGCCTTGCAGGTACATAAATGGGATAAAAGGATTCATGCAGCATTGTGGGCATATAGGGCAACATCAAATTCAGCAACATGATACTCTCCATTTCAGTTGGCCTATGGCATTGATCTAGTTCTTCCTATTGAGTTTGATATTCCCACTGTGAGAGTTATGAAAAATGAAAGGATGGATAAAAATGATTCAGTAAAAGAAAGGTTGGTACATCTTCATTTGCTAGAGGAAATGAGGGAAATAGCAAAGGATACAAGCCATAAGAAGAAAATGAAGCAGAAGGAATACTTTGATCAAAAGATTCATTGGTCTCCATTTCATGTGAATGACTTGGTTCTAGTATATGATTCCAGATACAAAAAAATAAGACATAAAATTTCTTCCAAAATGGATGGGGCCCTACAAAATAGCAGCTGTGCATGAAAATGGTATGTACCGACTGGAGGAATTGGATGGCACTCCCATTACGAAATGGGTCAACCACGAAAAGTTGAAGAATTTCCAAGCACCAGAAGAGTCTACTCTGAGGACGGAGTAGAAGTAAGGAAGGGGGAAGATGTCGACACTAAAATTTTCCTCCGTAATTTCTATTTCATTAATGTATGTATTAGGAATAGGATGTTGTTAAGTATAATTAGTAGTAGCGTCTGATAGAAGATAACGGCACCGTCAGTACGGTGCTGCCAATAATGTGGAGTATGGTAACAGTCAAAGTACAATAGGGATGTTGTAAAAAGTAAATATTTGTCGTAAGTGGTCCGGTAATGTTAAAATGTCAAAGTTTGGGTAATTAGAGAAGTAGGGTCTACATGATTAGGAATTAGAAATATTATATTGGTAATAAGGACAAGGAGTGAGGTCATAAATATTTTGTGTATTTTATTTGTAAAAAGTCTAAAAATGTGGAACCCATGTAAAATGATAAGGTTTATCTTATCTTAAAAGATAAGCTTACATGTACAGATAAGAGTTAAGGTATGGAATATGATTCGTCAGAGTGGATTTCTTATCCTATCTTAGAGATAAGATGGATAAGCCTGGAAGTTCTATAAATAGAGAGGCCACCCCCCTCATTTAGCATAGAAGGAAGTAGTGAGAAATATTGTAGGAAGTGTGCGAAGGAAGTCATCAGTTTAAAGGTGTGTTGAAGAAGTCATTAAGAGGTGTAATTGTAAAGTTTCTCCCATAATATTGGTGGAAGGCAAGTGAAGTCAATAACACTTGAAGTACCTCATGGGTGAGATTGTAACAATTTCATGTTAATATTATAATTTACTTTGATATTTCAGATTTGTCATCATTCCGTCTTATCATAGTCGATGGTATTCTTGTGTTATGTTGTTGTTTTGTTTCCAGATTACATCCACCAAACTAAAGGCTGTGCATTAGTAAATAATCATAGCACGAGGAGTTCTCGGTGAAGAATTATCATAGTGCTGGATTGGTGATGACAGACCCAAAAAGAACGAGTAAAGGTAAGAAAGGGTCAGGAGCGCCTAGTATGAACAAACGTGGCTGGGTGGTTGTGTCCTAATTGGGTGCCAATTTCTAAGGCCATAAAAGATAAATCAGTTAAATTTCATTAGGGTTTTAGGGTGTGTAAGACCAAAGAGAAAATAAGAAACAAAGAAAAGAGGCCAAAGATAGTTGTCAACCACTAGTTTTCTTGCTTAGGAATCATATATACATCAATATGCTTTTGAACCTAGAAATGTACCCAAGTGCATGATTTTGTGTCTACAATGGATTCATATTTTTTATGTGTGAAATAATGTATTATACCACGACTCTACCTTTGAAATCCATTTGGAACAATTTCCTCATGTTTCCAATGTAAAACTAAGTAGATATCCTTCAAGACATTTATTCAAAAATTTTGTTTTTCCATTTTAACAATGGATGATAAGATGAACTATGTGCTAGTTTTGTGCCCCTTGCTGCAAAATAGTTCAATCCAAAATATGCTACTGAAGATAGGATCTCCATCACTTCTAATTATTTAGGGAATATCATGGAGTTTTGGTACCTTTTCCATAAATACTTATGCCACTGTACTAGATTGAAATGGATGAGGAATTCCACAAAAAAAATTCATATTTTGTGAATATACCCACAACCACCAATATCACATCCAAGTTATTTGACTTAAGAATTCACTTAATGAAGCTCATTGATATTTCCTCCCAACGTTGTGCTGAAATTGTTAATGATTGCAAGAGCTTTGGAGTCTTAATTTTTTATTCTTTATTTTTTTGAAATATTAAACATTCCACCACAAAATTTGTGTACATCCCTCTTAAACCCTTCCAAAAAAAATTCTTCTTTATATGATGGTAGGTTTATAAGAACTTGAAATGTCATGATATGGGTGATTCATGCATTTGAGATAATACACTAGCTTTAAATTCTAAATTTTTTCACAAAAATAACACGTCCTTATACTATAAGGAGTCTGCTTTCTAAACATACTTATTAGAAGAGGATGGGATCTCTTCACGTTGTTGTATGAGTTTCCTTGAGTGAGTGTCATGGTTCTACTATATGTTTGCTACTCATATCCATTCTTGTTACACTAAAGATATAACATGAACTATTGCTTCCTTTATTTCTAATCAAGACATGGCATCAACTGCAATGTTCTCTTTTCCTTTTTTGTAAATAATTTCAAAGTCATACCTGAACATCTATGTGACCCATTTTTATTTCTCCTTTAAAGATAATAATTTCTCTAAAAAATAATTTAGATTCTCATTAATTATTTTTACTTTGAAATGTATTCCCATAAGAAACTAGCACCATTGTTTGACTGCATGAATGCTTGCGAAAATTTCTTTCTCATATGTGGGCCTTACCAAGTTATTTACTATCTATTTTTTACTCACTAATGGACACCATTTGCATTAATATTACCCCAATTACATGTCTAGAAGAATCAAATTCTACCACAAATCTATCAGAAACGTGGGGGATAAATAGCGTAGGGGTGGAATTTAGAGAGTATTTAAGTTGTTGTCATGCTTAAGTGGTTAAATTTGACCACTTTTTTTGAAAATATTTATATCTGTTTACTATTCTTTGACAACTAGAATATTTTTAGTCCACTTTAAGGCCTTCATGTGACACCATATGTACTAAGTATACCACTTCCTTCACCCCACACATTTGATTTATTTTTCATATATTTGATTTATACATAAGAATTCTCTTAATTTTTGTATAATTTACGTGTAGGCCATTCTTTGACAGTTTAAATATTTTTTAAGGTCCACTTTAATGCTTTCTTATGACACTGCATGTCCTAATTATTCCACTACCTTCAGCCCAAAAGAACAGTTGTATTCTTTAACATAAATTTGATATTCGTCTAGAGCATGTAATATCTTCTCTACATGTTCTTCCCATGTTTTATTGTAGGTTAAGATTTCATCAAAGAATAAAAAGATGAATGTTTGAAAAAATGGGAAAAAAATTGAATTCATAAGGATCTAAAAAGTATAAGGAGCATAAGTGAGACCAAATGACATAGCTAAGAACTCATAATGACCATCATGTGTTAAAATTTTTATTATATATAAATCATTCAATTTTACTCAAATTTGATGGTACCCTGAACACAAATATAATGTATTAAAGAAAACAAAACCATTCAATTCATCTAATAATTCATCAATGATAGCAATGAGAAACATATCTTTGAGAGTGATCTTATTGAGTTCTTTGTAGTCTGGGCACATTATCCACAACTCATCCTTTTTAAACCACAATCATTGGATATGAATATGCAATATTATTGGGACAAATAATGCATGCGATGAGCATTTCCTTGAACATTTTTTTCAATTTTTGACTTTTTATGATAGAGATGATGATAAAGTGTAATATTAGGAGGGATACTTCTTGGAATTAACTCAATTACGTGATCATGATCTTGGATTGGAGGCAAACTCTTTAGTTCCTGAAATATTTGTTGATGATTCTAGATAATCTCTTGAAGAGTTGACTGAGTTTGGTTTTCTACATCATGCACTTTTAAGAAATGTAGTCTTGCCACTATGTCGTAAGATACCTTCTTAAGTAGTTTATCCATCCTACAATTTGGCTTGGTGGTTATTTCATCTCACTAAGTTTGTAATTTTTCCATTAACACTAAAGTTCAATAATAAGTCCTAAAAATTGAAAGACGTTATTCCCAACTATTTAAGCCATTATACTCTCAAAACTACATCTTCCTCCCTAATTGGGATGATAAACATTTTTGAATTGAGTAAATAGTCCCAAATTGATATTTTGATGTGATGACATTTACCACCATAAAAGAGTTGTTTGCCATCAACAATCATGACTTGAAAATTGGAGATTAGAAACATAGAGCATTTGAGTGCATTATATAATTTTTATAGATCAAGTTATGGGTAATCCCTGTATTGATTAAAACTGACACCTTTTTTTTTTAACTGATAACTTTGCATGTTTGTGGTGTGGTTATCCCATTTAATATAAGTAGTGAGATAGTAGGGTTTTATTCCTCATCCAAGTGAGCATGATCATGTGCTATTGTTAGTTTTGCATTATCAAAATTTTCTTTTTCCAACACCTCATTTTCAATAACCATGAGTCTTTTCTCTCTAGAACATTTACTATCACAATACCAACACAGGTCTTTTTATCTTTTATTTTCCTCTTATTGAGGAGAGAGATTGTAAATTTGACTTGGGCTAAAAGAGTTAACCACATTTTTATTAATATTATGAGTCATATGTTTATCTCTCCATCATGTAGTTTGACCTTGTGTGAATCTCTTAGTATTAGAGTTTTGTTGTTTATTTTATAGTGCATATTGCATATTTGTCCTAATTTTATATGGTTATAATAAATCAACATCATGATTAACTCAATCATGTATTCCATTGATGTGAAATTATCGTCTCTAGTGAGGTGTCACTTCTAGAGTCTAGATTATCAATCTCTTATGCTCAAATTTATATTTTGTTAAAGATCCCATTTGTTTAAGATTCATTAATTGGGTGAAGTAACTTTCCTTCCATGGATGCTCATAGTGGGATGATAATTCATTAATAAATTCATCCCAACTAAGTACGTTCCCCATTTATCACTCATCATCCATTGGTACCATTGATATGGTTCATATTCTAAATGTAGTGAGGCTATGTCAACCATCACATTATCTGGCATATTCTACAACTTAAAGTACCATTCAATGAGACTTATCCATGAGGTTACATCTATACCATCAACATTTTATACGTCCATATTTGGTAGTTTCAATTTTTACCTTGGAATGGTTTCCCTGTATTTGGTTTGTTTTTCCCTCCTATATGTTTCGGCTGTGTGTGAGTGGTTGTCTGTTTTAGATCTTATTAAGGTTTTAAACTCAAAAATCATATCATTTAAAAACCTATGTAAACCCTCATTCAAATATGTTACAAATGGGGCAAATTTTTGTTTCTCCTAAATAAAAGTTACCACTGTTTCACATCCTGCAAGAATGTCACCCTCAATTTTAGGTGGTAGACAATAAAGAACATCAGTAGGATCAATGGTTGATGAAATGGTATCTGTTTCAAAAGGAATGTATATTGATTTGAATGTGTTTCCAGTTATTAATTTATTCTTAATCTAGGGGGAAGTATATAGAGCGAGTAATAACCGTAAATAATCACAATATGTATTATATCTAAATTGGATGTTCCATCGTTGGCGAGTATTGACCAACTTTGACCTGAGATAATTCATAAATATAGAGTGCTTCACAATCTGAAAATACAAAGATATTAACACTATCTAAAACTTATATGAGGTTTCTGAAAAGTGTAAATAAGTCATAAAAAATCTAAATTTTTTAGCCTATCTAGTGTATTAGTCAAAAAACATGACATTATAATGACTCGAGCAAATCAAATCAAAAGAGGATGAAATTTGGAGTGAAGATTTTCTATCACGAAAAGTGTAAAATGGAGTTGTAATAATATATGGTCTCAAATTTTATATAAATATGAAAAATGATCCAACCTAGTGAACTTCTAATATAAATAAGGCTGGGAAGCAACAATGTACATGAAAAATGCAAAACTTCATAAAATTGTCCATTCAAGCCGCAATTTGAAGAAAAGGATGAAAAATGAGTCAAATAATTGAACTAAAAAAATAGTTTAGGATGTAGAGAAATAGTTTTCAAGTTATTCAAAAAAATGAAAACCATAGTTGTGGTACTTTGAGGCTACAAAACAACATTTTTCTCGAAAACTCAAAAAATGTGTTTTCACTATCTATCTTAAGAGCACTATTTGGGACTGGATTTGAGTGATCAAATCTATCCCAAAAATAATAGAGGCTATAATTATGATATAATCATAGTAGGAAACTAAAATATAATTAGTTTCACAACTATTTTTTTGCCAATCAAAAGTTATGCTTACATAATATTACCCTCTCAGGTAAATTTGTCTTTGTAGACACCTAAATTCTACTTTTGCAATCTTATTTCCAAAACGCAAGCAAATCACTCTCACTCTTTCCAAATCCATTATAAATAGTGGTTTGTGCTAATTAAATAACGTTCCTTACCAAATTAGTCAATTAACACCATGATTTGATTTTCATCTCATATAATACATATGATTTCTAAGCCAAGTCCAATTCTTGCTTAAAACCTTCAACAATGTTAGTAGATGAATATCTAAAGTTACTTAACAAGTAATTTGGAGAGGTCATTTCACCATTGTTTGAGTTGAAACCATAACCATTTGATTGCCCCTTAGGTCTATTTAGACCAATATTAGGTAATTGATCATATTAGTAGGCATGTTTAGTTAGTTTTTCCATTGTTTTCATACTAATTAGGCATTCTTTTAAGCTTCTATCTTAATGTTACATTCCTAGACTTAAAATCCCTAGCTAATTAGGTGGAAATGGTGATATCCTTCCTTGTTTAGCTTTGTTATTTGATTTGTAAAAGTTTTGGGTGCTTTCAGTCTCTTTGTCAAAATCTTAATCAACAATAGTGTTTGGGTGATTTTATTGGTTTGGTTGATTTATAAATTCATAGACACGTGGTCCTGCCCAATCAAATGATTCCAAGTGGTGCGTTAAGAACATTTCAAGAAGACTGTAGTTGGGAAAAAATTACCAAAATTTGAACCAAATTTTGATTACGATAAGAGTTGATGTTAATTATTATTTTATGCATAATGTTTGCGTGTGAGATCCATTTTTGAAACCATTTGATAAATTGGAAAGATTATCTAAAGAACTTAAAAATTATTATAAATTGGAAAATAATGAAAGTATATTCCATGAGTAGTTTGTGACTAAGTTTTGGGCCTCTTCTTCCATTCAAAATGTGTAGAGTAATTCGTTACTAAGAAATAAACATTATTATAGATTATTCGGGTGAGTAAAATATCTCTTGACCAATGGAATATATATTCTCCTTTCATCTCCTTGATTTCATGTGTTTGGAAATGCTCTTCTCTACGGGTTCAATTTAGTTGCAGGAGATAACATGCTACACTTGCAATGTAAATTCTATGTTTCCCTCCAAATTGGATGTGCAAATTGTTGATTGCTCCCTTGATCCATTGCCAATTTTCATATGATGCTTCATGAGGAAATGTGAGAAATACATGCTTGTAAAATAAAGAGATGGGATTACAAGAACATGTGACAAAGTCTAGTACTAAAATTTCTTCCCCTCTCTATATTTGATTTAAATTTGTGGGATATTCTTAGGACCCTTGCATTTCCTAGTTGAACACAAATAATATATAAGTCAAAAAATCAATTCTTTAGCTAGAATATTTTCTATCATGAACTACTATATTTCTATAAGGAATTTTATTCTATTTAGTTTTAAAATTTTTACCAATACTATATAGTTTGATTAAAAGTGTACCTAGTCATAAAATGTTGAGAAAGTATTATAAATTTGTTTCTTTACTAGAGGTTAAAATATTTGAGATAAATTTTGGTAATGAAACTATTATTTGTGACGTGTAGGAAATTGTAGCAATAGAATTATAAAATACTTGAAAAATATCATTTCTCAATATTTCTTGCAAAATGTCTTAATGTTTTTCTTAAAAAAATTTGTGACATATAATGAGAGGTATGTGTAATATTTTCTTATTGTCTAAGTTGTGGTAGAGTATGCAATAATTTTGTAAATTGTTATTTGTCCTTGGTTGTTATTAGTTCAAATTGTTTAGAGATTTTCCTAGCTATATAGGTGAATTACATCTATGTGCAAGCTATCTGCTATCATTATGCCTAGCTCAATGCATTTGATTTCCATTTATCATTCACTTGGAAAATAAACGGGCATCAATCACCGTACATGAGAGAGAGAGAGAGAAAGATTTTAATGGTTATACAGGTGAATTACATCTCTATGCAAGATATCTGCTATCATTATGCCTAGCCTAGTGCATTTGATTTCTATTTATCATTCACATAGAAAATAAATGGGCATCCACATGATATGATGAATGTAAAATAAAATAAAATAATAATATAATGATTATCATAATATCTGAATCACAATATACTTTTTTGTTTTAGCTAAAAACGTGAGCCTCATCACATGCCTCCAAGGCCCAGAAAATCAGATTAGTGTTAATTCATGTACACACACATATATAAACAATAAAAAATCACATGGTAATCTATCATATTACATGATCGTATCATGAATAATGCCAAACTATCTAATTGTAACAGTAACATGCCTCCTCAAAATGGAGTAATTCATCATAAAATTATTAAATTCCAATCATTTTTCACAATAAGAACTTCTTTCAAGTTATGAAAAATGTCTCAAAAGGTGGGATATCACATCTTTCCTCCTTATAATGGTACCATCATAGTTACAAAAACAAAAAATAAAGTTAGCACTCCTCTTACTCATTTTACCAAGTAGCACTCCTCTCACCTTACCAAGTAGCACTCCTCTCATGGTACCAAAAAATAATGGTACCATCCTGGAAGAGTTATTCATCTTACTGAGTAGCACTCCTCTCACTCATTTGGTCCCATTGGACCAAATATTTTTGCACATTTCTATTCATAATCTAATGTCGTGGGTCATTAACACCTACAATAGTTCTAACTATATTGTTTCCACATCATCCACATAAATATTTTACCGATACAAAAAGTGGGAGGTATCAAAGGCATAATTTTTAAACAAGGAGATATGAAACACATCATGATTGTTAGAGACTAAAGGAGGGAGAGCCATCATGTAAGCCACAAGAATAATCTTTTACAATATTTCAAAATTTCCAAAAAAACCTAGGGGCTAGCTTGGAATATTTCCTAAACTTATGGATCTCTTTTGAGGACGTACCTCAAAAATACCCTATCACCCATCTCAAATTCCCTAGGAGTCCTCTTTAGGTCAGCATAACTTTTCTATCTATATGAGGCTTCCCTTAGCATTTGATCTTATGAGATTAATTTTCTCGTCATAAGATTTTAACACTTTTGGTCATTGGATGACTTTATTATCCAACTGATTCTTACTAAGAGTAGTCCTACACTACCTCCAGTATAATGCCTCGAACAGGACATTTTTAGAGAAGAGTGTTAAGTGTTACTATAGTTAATTTCCACTAACTATAGATAATCCTATCACTTTTTTTGTCAATCCATAAAAATAAATTCTCAACATGTCCTTAAAGACTTGGTTTATTTACTTAGTATTTTCATCCATTTCTAGATGATAGGAGAAACTAAAATTCAACTTGGAACCAAAAGCATATGTCAATATTTTACAAAATATGGAATTGAAAAGCTTCTCTATTTGAGATGAATACCTCTAGAATGCAATGCAACTAGAAAACTTTATCGAAAACAATTTCAACTAAAACCAAGGCATCATCTGTAATATTACTTGGAATAAAATGTGCAACATTAGTTAGCTTTTCCACAATAACAAGAATAGTTTCATACCTATGATGATTTAACGATAAGACAAATATAAAATCCTTAGAAATGACAAATCATTTATCATTGGGGATGTTTTGAGGATACAAAAGTCCTTCCATTTATCTATGTTTGCCCGTAACTCAATTACATTACAAACATTGAGTGCTAATTATACCTACTTTCTTATGCATTCTAGGCTAAATATAAAACCTTTTTAGCTAATGAGGAGCTTTGTGAAATTAATTTATTATTTACTCATGTAACCCTAATTAAAATGACACATAAATATTCATTGGTAATTTAGGTGCCCACATGGGTTCACAAAGTACCCCATAAACCATGCTTCTATAAGATCCTTGGCCAATTCTGTACAAACTCTTGAAAGAAATCACATTGCAATTATTACTCCAAAAGAAAATTTCTAAAATCAGACTTGATTCTAGAAAGTGAAGGAGGGTATGAACATACACCAAGTGCATTGTAAAATTAATTTTCTTTACCCTTGATATAAAATTTATCCATATCATAATCAGTTGAAAATTCTAGCCATCTACATTGGAAATAATTCAAATTATCTTGAGTATATATATGCTTTAACCTCTTGTGATTAGTTATTAGTTTGAATGTTTTTCCTGTTAGAAAATGTCTCTACATTTTCAAATCATGCACTATTGTAACCAAATTTATATCATGGGGAACATAATTCTTCTCATGGTATTTCAATTTCCCAGACTCATTGGCCATTACTAATCCATTTTGAGGCAAAAATCCTCTAAGAAAATATAGGGAGGCAATGGTCCAGATCTCAAAGTCACCATTTGGGTTAGGAAGGATCAATATTGGAGTTGAAGTTTTAACAATTCTTTGATTTCCTAAAAATTTTCCTCATACTTCGAGGTCCACTCTTACTTCTTACCCTTTTTTTGTAGGGAGGTAATAAAGTTTTCAACCTTCGATTTTTTTTTTTTTCACAAACCACCTATAAAAACCATTGAAGCCCATGAAGCTACATACTTCATGTACATTTTTATGAGTATGCTAATCTTGAATGTATTTAATCTTATCTGAATCCATGAAAATTCCATTCCTTGATATGACATGCCCTAAATAATGAATTTCTTCTTGGAAAAAGGAACACCTGGATAACTTACCATATAGCTTATGTAGCCTTAGCCTAAGCACAAATGGTGCTCATGTTCTTGTTTGTTCCTTGAATAAATGATGAAGAAGCATAAGTTGTATAAAGCTTGGTTTTTGGGTTTTCTAGGTGTTTGGAGGCCATTTTGGCATCTTAGTGTGTTTTGAGTCCTTCAAGAACTCTTTTGCAATGTAAATTCAAAACTATTAGATTTAACTTCAAAAGTGAGAATTTGAATATTTGAAATGTGAAGCTATGTCTAAAGTGGTTTCATGAAGTAAACATGGTCATATAATGTTATAAAATGTCATTTAAGACCTCAAGGGGTATTAAAGGTGTCTTAACCTTAGTCTTAGGTTGATATGACTATGGTCATCAATAAACCATGGTTGCTTGGTTTTAGATTCTACCTCATATGTATTTAAAGGATGGAAACTCGAATTGAGGGGGGATATTTTTAGAGGAATAAAAAGTTGGGAGAAGGAAGAAGATTTGTAATCAGACCTTGATGGCTCAAGAAGCCTTGCATCTCATGAAATTGATCAATTAAGAGGTATTACTTGAGCATTTATCTATTATTTTCAATGAATGTATGTGATTTAAGTGAATGAATTCCATTCAAGAGAGTTATTAAAATGATTATGCAAGGTCGGTAATCTATGCAGGTTTCATATAGGACAAATAAGAGGTGATAAAGTCATAAAACTGATAAGGAAGACGATCTAGGGCTTGAGCATAAAATTTAACAAAACAAGGTAAGTCAGAGTATGTGTATTGAATGAATGAAGAGGAAGTTATAGAGATATTGTCATAAATTCTTGTTGAAGGATATGAAAAATGAATTCTAGATGTAATGTACTATTAAGGGATGTTCATGGAATGAGTACATTTGTGTATGGGGTATGAAGGAACTTGGAAGTTGTATAAGTGTTTGATAGAATTTTAAAGTGGTTATCAAATACACTATACTTAGTATCCTTGAAAAGAGAAGTGGTAGGGTTGAAGCCCAACATCTAAAGGCCATGTGGAAGATACAATAAGGCTTCAAAGATCAAAACTTTCCTCGCAGCTTGAGAAACCATGATAAGAGAGTTAAGACAAGAAATATGTTTAACGCTAACAAATAATATTGAAACGATATGCTAGGTGAGTGATAATTATGAATTAGAGAATTTTTATCTTTATGCATGAATGTTATTAGGTTGATAAAAGGTATGTAGAAGTATCACAGGGGCATTAAGGATATTATCAACCTAGAACTTCATCTCAGTTAAATGTGCTCTGTTTCAAGGGTTTAAGGAACAAGAAATTATTAATATTAAAAAAGAGACTATTAAATCAAATCATACTAGGGAGAGCATGGATTTTAGGTGAATGCATAGTTTTGGAAGTAGGGTATTGACAGTTGAAGAGAAGAACCATAATATAAAACTAGTCAAATACAGAATTGACTGTGGAAACCTAGTCTTAAGGAGTTTGAGAGAGGCCTTTTGGTGAAGTTGATTTTTCCTCTTGTTCTTATGGTCTAAGGGAACCTTTTAAAAAACTTGAGAAATTATAGAAAATATTACAAATAGTAGTTAAGAGTGTCAAGGTCATGGTATTGATTTAAACAGTAATATTTGATGTAATGCATTGAAATGCACAATCATTTTCAATATGGGAAGTCATAATATAAGTTGAGAGACAATTATTCTTGAATAAAGATTGAAGGGAATTAGTGGAAAAATGTGTTGAGAGAAGGTATGGATGTGTTCTTAAATCTTGAAAACATGTGTAGAGATTCAAAGTAAATGAGAAAAAATTCTCAGGTTAGTGATTAAAGGTACATAACAATCATATGAACTAAACTTGTGATAGTAGGGTATAAGGTGTGTAACAATAGTTTTAGAGAAAGAATCAATGGGAAGGGTTTTCTGTTTGTTAAATGGAATGAAAATCTGTTTCAAACCCTGAATAGTGAGGAAAGATACTTTAAATTTTCATATTCAAGAAGTGTTGTGATTGTCATGTAAAAGATAATAATGAGTTCAAGAAGGAGATATAGAACTTAAAGGGAGTATCTTGAAAAGGTATACATGGAAGTGATTTGAATGGGTTAGAATCAAAGTTGGCACATTGCTAAGAAGAGTTGTAATAAATTATGAAAGGCTAAGAAAGGAAGGAGTCAAAAGAAAGTTAGTGGTTTGAATTGAGACAAGTGTGAGCCAAGAAGGAGAGAAGATAAAAACTATGAAAGAGCAATGAATGGATGTGAGAAAGTGATGAAGCATTAAGATGAGTTTAAAAAAGTTTGATTTGGGTGGTATAAGCTGTCTCAAGGTGTGAAACCTGGTATCAAATTACAAACCCTAGTAGGTTGCTTTAAACCCTAGAACACCTAATTAGCTGTTAGTGTAGGATTTATTTTCCTCACTTTATTTATATTTTCCTATTTAGGATATTCCACCTCACTTGGAGTTTCCCTACACTTATGAGATATGCTTGCTTAGGTGTACACTTGACTACACTATTCTAGGTGTTAGTTACCACTTGAATTCACCATTATAGTTGTTGGTTACCACTATTCTAGGTGGAGATTTCCATGATTCTATGAGGAGGTTACACATTCACCTCTTATATGAACATATCTTGCATTATTCTATTCGATTGTATTGAGTTGGAGTTATTTCTTTGTTATTGTAATATCTCTCTTGTACTTTTCATAATTTTAACTCTTGTGTTCTTGCATTTTTTTATTGGAACAATTCACGTCTCGCATCATTCACCTATGCAATCTTTGAACTAGTAGATCCATGGTGCTTCTATGATATTAACTAGTTGAGAAAAGGAGGAAGTTGGAGCTGGGACAAGTACAAAATGAATTGGAACTTGAAATTAAATTTGAATCAAGAAGATATCAATGGGTATATGAATCACCAATTATTTTTTATTGGTTGTTTTTGGAATGAACCAGACAAAACAGTTTGTGTGCTAAGAGGGTTAGTAGAAATAAGGCTAATTTTGGAGCTAAAAAGAGAACAATTTTTATTGGCAAAGAAATAAGTTCTAAAAATTTATAGGAACCTTAATGGGGAAACATGGTATTCACATAATTTACCAGTCAAGCCTAGTTCTCTGAAATTTGTCTTATTCATCGAAATTTGACTTTTTTTAGGGCTATAAGCAAGATAGGTGGTCTAAAAGGAAAAGTAAAGGAAAAAGTGAAATGAAACTTTTTGAATGCCCCAGTAATGTTATATTAGAGGTTTTGATCATGTTGAAGTTGAATTTGGCCTTTGGTACACTCATTTAGTCCATTTTTTTCCTTTTGAGGAAATTTTGTTTATTGATTTTGGGTGATTGAAAAAAGTTTTTTTTGCTTCTATTACAAGTGATGGTGTTGTATAAGATGTGTATCTACATAAATAAATTAATATGTCATCTAGGAACAAAAACATAAAATGGTTCAAAAATTCCTAAAACAAATTATTCATTAGGTCCATGAAGTTGTAGGGGCATTTTCTAACCCAAAATTCTTAAATGTGAATTGATAGTGACCATAACGAGTTTAGAAAGTAGTCTTGTGTACATTATTCTCCTTTATACAGAGTTGGTGGTACCCTGATTGTAATTCAATATTATAAAAGATTGCAATATCTTTCATTTAATCAAATAAATCATCTATCCTAGGCAACAAATATTGATTCTTAATGGTTACCTTTTCATTATGTGATAATCAACACATAATCGCAAGGTTTCATACTTCATATTAAAAAAATACCACTAGATCTCCCCAAGTTGAAAAACTTAGCCTAATAAATCCTTGGTTCAATAGTTCTTGCAGACCTTCAACTCTTGTAGGTCAGTCACATTTAGCTGATATAGATATTTTGAAGAAAACGCTACTACATGCATGATTTTGATCATGAAATCAAACCAACAAATATGAGGAATCCTTGGGAAATGGATCCTTGAAATCAGTAAGGATGGGGTATTCCTCCATCATCTTATTTTCTGCAATGTTTGATTCTTCCATATGTATAGCAAATAATGTGCATCCCTTTCGTACTGTTGTTTTGAGGTGAATAGTGGAGATATGCTTGGCCTTATTATTCCTCTCAATACAAAAGAACACCACCCAATTTCCTTGATCATCTAAAAATTACAATTTCTTCACAAAGAATTCCAAACTTGTTTGATGGATTTGCACCTATCCATATCTAGAATTATATCGTAATATCCAAGGGTCACTATGTGTAAGTCAACCTTGATTTTGAAAACTCCTAATTTTAACTCAATTTGACTAAGAAAATAAACAATTGGATGTTCTCTTATCTTAGAAAATTATGTAACATTACAATTTGAAACTAAAGAAAAGAGAAAAAAAATTAGTTTCTCTAGAATCTATTAGAAAAAAGTAATAACAAGCTAAAATACCTTGGTCCTTAATGGGGGTGGACTGATTCCTAGTTTTTTAATTTTCCACCACTGCATAAACCCTATGTTGAGATTGTTGATTAGCCCAATACTCTCTGTATATTTTCTTGAAGTTGATTTAAAAAAAATAGAATCTATAAAACCCTAATAGAGTCACATGTGATAAATAAAAAAATAAAGTATAGATCTGACACAAGCAATAAACTAAAGAAATATAAAACCCTAGGTGCAAGAGATAGGGTAAAAGACTTAATTGATTTCACAATAGATCCCAAAGTGTGATAGAATGGAAAACTGATAAATAGGAAGAGAAAAATGTCACAAACTGTGCCTGGTAAATTCTAGAGATTTCAGATCTTCCTCGACTAGGTTAGGGGTGTCTGGGCACTGAAGACTACTTCTAGGTGCCCGTGACTACAAAAGACCTCAAAAAATGATTTTTACTATGTCACAAGATGGTTGCTCACCTTCCCTGGTTGTCACCTGTATGTTGCACTATGCTCACAGAGTTTGACTGTAACTTGAAAAATAAATGATATCATGCAAAACCCCAAAACACATCAAATCCTAAAAAAGAAGATGTAAATGGGGAATCAGACTGACCTCGGTGATCACTCGAAAAAGTGAACTTATAACCAAGCATTGTACTACATTTCAGTCTCCATGTAGTTCTTATGTGTGTGTGTAAGAATCATGCCCTACGTGGCTCTTGTGTAAGATGCACTTAATAATGAGCAATATCTAGATATATCAATGTAGATAGATGTGTAGATAGAAAAATGAACTTCCCCTCCTATGCGTGTTTACAGAAAATGTAATCCTTTGTCCCTTGAGTGAGTTCTATATTGATGCTTTGATTATCTTATAATGTCTTTGGATGCAACCTTAGGTGGTGATAGTAGATGCTTAGAGCTTGGTGCTTTATTATGGTCACATAACTTTATATTTATATGATTATCTTGGTTTAATTTCACAATTAACAACTGGAAGGCCGACCCATAGGAAAACAAGATGCCCAGAAGAAATGAGTAAAGTAAAGAGATATCGGGGGTGCCCAAAAGGATGGGGGCACATGGGCGCTAGCATCCTATATGAGCGTTGATGTCTAGAGTCATAAAATATAAAGCAATAAAGTATCAATTGGGCTATAGGGTGTAAAAGGCTAGAAAGAAGACATGAAACACAGACAAAAGGACAAAGATAGCTCTCAATTGCTAGTTTTCTCACTTAGAAATCAAATGAATAGTAGTAGGTGATTAAGACTTAGAAATGTACCCAAAATGCATGATTTAGTGTCTATAAAAGTTCCCTTCCTTGTTGCATATTCAACATGTTACTTTTGGCACTGGTACTAGATTGACACCTAATCAAGGGGTACTATTATGATTGGAATAAGATGAAGTATTCCTAAAAATACCTTTCTAATTCTTCAGAGATTTCCAAGACTTGAAACCTCCTCTATTATGAAAACCCATGTTTCTAAACGAGTTCATATTCTTCGCAATTTTTTTTCTTAAATTTAGTTTTTTTGAAAATATTTGAAGGACCAGAATATGACTTATACTGAGAGTTATTATTATATAAAATATACCTATATTTCATCCTTAATTTATTTTTCTTATTCCTTATAGACTGATTCCATAGCTGGATCCAAGGTCTTGGGTTTATTCATATCCACATCAAGTATAAGAAATAATTCAAGTTCCAATTTAATTTTTTTTACCATAGTCTCCTTATCCTGCGTGTAATCCACATATTGAAAGAGACTAAGGAACTTGGCAACAAACAAATACCCTTACTGTAAGAGTTAAAATTATGAGTTTTTTCTCATAATCTTATTAAAAAAAGGTATTATTTGCAAAAACGTTTATCAAATTTTTCCCATGTGTGAGTGGTGATATCATATACCTTAAGGGAACACCAATGCTCCCCCCAAAGTACAACATCTCCTTCCAATTGGAATATCCCAAAATGTGCAAAAAACATTGGAAGCCTTGTCCTCCAATCCAAAACATTTTTTCATTCTAACAAGCCATGCTTCTACCTTGTCCCCTACTTCTTCTCTCGAGGACTTATGAGGTGGAATCTTCTTCAGCTTCATACAATTTTTTACCTTCCACGAGGTAGTTCAAGATGATGTCAATTATGCATAAGATCAAGCTACCTCTCTTGTTGTTATTTAGGATGATCTTCTTGATGTTCTTTCTCATGAAGGTGGACAAGGTCAACTAGGAGAGTCTATTGGGCATCTAGGGAATCCCGTGATTATGTAGTTTATTGACATTGATTTTAGGATCATTTTTTGGTGCCCTATTTTTATGAGGAATAATTCGTTGTCTTTCCCTAGAACCATCACCCTTCCCACTCCTAGTTCTAACTATTTTTCTAAAAAATAATAAGTAATTTTTCATAATATTTAATAATAATATTTTATAGTTTATCCCAGAGTTCCATTGAGTCATAACTTAGCTATGATACCATATGTAGCAACCCCAAAATTTAGGACTAAAATTTTCTTTAACAAGTCTAGTTTTAAGCAACCAAAAGAGTAACATTGCAGATAGAAATGTAATTTCTCAAATTAACATGGTATAAAAGAGTCACAATTTCATCGAAAGATCATCTATACTTAGCTTAACTAGCTAGCTTTCTTATTCTAAGAATAAATTATAAATTTTAAAACATAATTTACTTTCATCCACTAATCATGTCATCATTTGTTATCATGCCATATGTAACATGATTGCCAATTTTTTACAAACATGATAAAGATTAATTTTCATGAGTCCATATAATGAAGTTATGGCAATTACATTCCTAAATTAGTTATCAACCAATTCCTTCCCAATCACTTTCATTTACTGATTAAAAATGATGTGAGAAGATTCTTCCCATAAATTAGAAAGCTATAAAAAAGAAGTAACAACCTTTCAAGAACTTCCTAACAAGATTTAGAATAATATCCCAACAAAGTAACATTCCAAAAAATACTGTTACACACCTAGGATGTAAACATTCTTCTCTTACTTGAAAGGTACTAGAGAGGTGACCTTAGTTCTATAATCAATGCTTACCACTAAATACGACCCAACATGTTAGATTTCCAACACAAAAACACATGTTTCCATAATATTGATGCTAAGAATACCATATAATTTCATTAACATGTTGGTGGAATAGTGATACATATCAAAGAATAAGGATAACCAATAACACTAATCAAAGAGATGAAATAGGGAAGTCTCACAAAAATTTAAATGCAACAATATACTAACTACCATAGTATTTGATAAAGGTCAGGATCATGCTAGTGAAGATCTTGTAAAATCTCACTATTTGACCAAATAGGAAACCATACAACTCTTATTTTATCAAGACAAAGTTCTTCCTTAACATTACAAAAATTATAATTGCACACTAATGCATATTCCCAAAGAAATTATCTCAATATGCAAAGGCAACTTAAGTGGATCCTCTCATTGGTACTAATGTACCTACTTGCAAATGAATATAAAAACATCAAGAAAGAAATGCATCCTTATAACCACACTCACATCTTATGCCACATTTAAATACAGTAAAGAAGTGCAATAGCTTATTCATAGAGTGACTACGACCATTAAAACATAGTTCAATCCATAAACCTCTAGTGTACCTCATCAATTTCTATGTAAAAAAACAACATAAGATATCAATTACACTTTCTAATGACATAGAGTATACCCATCAATGTTCACAAAGATCACTGTCATTTATAATACTCTATACACTCATAATTAGATAGATAGTATACCCATAACATTCAAACTTCCATCACCTTTTAATACACATTATAGTCATAGTCAAATAGAGGCATCTCTAAGAATTTCACTAGAAGTCACACCACCATGGGTAGCTCATGAATTACAAATATACAATATAGTCATGAGCAAAAAGTGAATGATCAGAACCAAGTTCCTTATAAAAAATTACATTAATAAAACATTTCCAAATGAATATCGCATATAACATATAGACAATCCGAGTCTTCCATTATGGCCTCATGCTCCCATACTTCACAACACTTTAAACATACAATACCATCCTCTTAGGGAGGATAAAACAAGGTATGGATGAATGCACACTTCCTAATCAAAATCCTACCAAAACTCACAATATTCACAATGCTAATTGTATGTCTGATAAAGTGAATTTTATGTGTCTAAACTAATAACCATAGTAATCACAATGCCAATAACCATACTATGCTAATTTTGAAGAATGTAATTAATTAGTTACATGCATAATATGCATAAGAATACACTCCCTTTATATTCACTGCTCAACCTAGATGATAGATCCCACATTAACTCATATCTCATTCTATATTAAAAAATGAATTCTTACAAACTTTGACATCATGCCAAGAAAATCACACATTGAAAAATTTGGAAAAATAGTAGGGTCATCCACATACAAAATATGCCAACAATACAATCTAGAAAACATGTATCCAAATGTCCAACTACCACATACTACAAAAAATGATACATACCACAAAATCAATGCTACATGCATGCATGATTGTATACTCTAATCATAACAAGGGGTAATCCAAACAATCATCCATTACATATCGATTTTTAATGCAACATAAATCCGTCATCAACAATCGTGTGTATCTCATACTTATTCCCATGTAACTAATAATCCATATCACCTTGCTTATAATAAATCATACAACCATCTTACAAAAAGTAAGAAACACAAGTATTTAATAATTTTTTTGCACAATGGGTTCCATAATCCCTTAAAGGTAGATATTTCATTTGTATAGCTTAATAATTGATCAAATTACAATTGGGCTACCATTAGCTCATCACCCCTAACACAATGTTACCAAAAGAGTAATGGCATATCACCAGTAGTACATAAGTTTCCAAGAAGTGAGGCTCAAGGCCTTCACTTATTCAAGTATACGTTAACCCTTACTTTATGAAACAATAAAACCATTGCATTACACTTCCTTTAATAATTCAGTATACTAACATCTATACAAGGAATTGCATATGAGTTCTCTCTCAACGAAGATCATTCCCAACTATAATCCACAAGGAGTTCCTAAAATGAAAAATAATAGGTCACATCCAAAGGGTAGCTAACAATGAGCCCTCAATTGGAGTAGAATTCCAAGATTGGTCTTACCCTTCCCATCCATCAACATGATGCTAGGAGGAGGCTAAAATAATTTTAACAGTCACACCAACATCCAAGTAATATCTATCTCTATTCATATAATACAATACAAAATGAGAATGCACACATTTAGTCAACCACATACACATATCCAAATATATCTAACCCAATCAAATAATCCATTTATGGGAAAAAAAAATACAATCTACAAAGAGTATGACATCTAAGGCCAACACTATTTATTTAATCAACTTACTCACTATCAACCAAGTTAAAGACACAATCACAACCTAAAATTGGTTGAACCCATGGAATGGAATTCATGGAGAGCATTCCCATATTCATAACATACGAAATTGTTTCCCATCACTCCAAAACCAAAATTTTACAATTCATTCAAATACATTAGCTCAAAATTATTGAAACAAAATGGAGAGAAAAATCCCCTATGACTTTTCCTGCTTATTTATTTCTATTTGCTTGCAAACACACACTTATTTTCCCAATCAACAAAACTGATAGATTTTGCAATGCCACTAAAAATATCACCACATAAAAATGTCATACCTCTCTTGCTCGTGAAGAGACCTAAATTCTTACAAAGTAGAATTACTAAAAATAGCCAAACAATGATGATGATGGAACCGAATTTCATGTACCTTGTATTACTTCTTCACTTCCTATATTTCCTCATTTTCTCTAACATATAGCCTCAATTTCCTCCAAGAAAAACATGGAGTGAAACACTATAGCATTAAACCATGTAAAATTCCTTAGCTCAAGAAAAATGTGGGCTCAAAACTTAAATGATGGCCTAAGGATGGTTGATTCCCCAAGGTCAACACAATGATGTATAACATTAACATATAACTCCAATGTGGTGGTCATATGATATATAAAACAATGCTAATCACTTAATTCTCAAATATATGCTAATATGCCTAAGGCATAATAAAAAGGGTAATGTGATCTATACTAAGCACTCAAACAAACAATGTTTGTAAAATTAAAACCATAATACATGGCAGGGAGAAATGACCCTATGTCAAACAAGACCTTTAAATATCTTACCACATGACAAGGTTTTTATAACTTAGACTTTCATTTTTCTTGGTATCATGACCGTATTACGAATTATGAGAGTGGGTCAACTCTGACAACTTTAACAATAGTCAAGCACACTATACCACATCATTCATATTACAAAAAATAAACAAAATATCAAGTTGTACTAACACAATATGTTGATGTGTGTGTGTGTGTGTGTGTGAGAGAGAGAGAGAGAGAGAGAGAGAGAGAGAGAGAGAGAAGAGAGAGGAGAGAGAGAGAGATAGAGAGAGAGAGTCTCTATCTCTCTATCTCTCTCTCTCTCTCTCTCTCTCTCTCTCTCTCTCTCGCTCTCTCTCTCTCTCTCTCTCTCTCTCTCTCTCTCTCTCTCTCTCTCTCTCTCTCTCTACTCTCTCTCCTTCTCTCTCTCGTCGCTCTCTCTCTCTCTCTCTCTCTCTCTCTCTCTCTCTCTCTCTCTCTCTCTCTCTCTCTCTCTCTCTCTCTCTCGCTACTCTCTCTCTGCTCTCTCTCTCTCTCTCTCTCTCTCTCTCTCTACTCTCTCTCTCTCTCTCTCTCCTCTCCTCTCTCTCGCTCTCCTCGCTCTCATCTCTCTCTCTCTCTCGCTCTCTCTCTCTCTCTCTCTCTCTCTCTCTCTCTCTCTCTCTCTCTCTCTCTCTCTCTTCTCTCTCTCTCTCTCTCTCTCAATTCTCTACTATCTCTCTACTATCTCTCTAAGAGCACGGTCAGAGATGTGAACTGCAGTTTTGTGTGGGCTTCCTGTTATCATTGTGCCTAGCTCAGTACATTTGATTTCCATTTATCATTCACCTTCCAAATAAATGAGCATCAAGTGATATGAAGAATATAAAGTAAATAACAATAAAATGATCATCATAGTATCCAAATCACAATATACTTCCTTCTTGTAATTGAAGAGGCGAGTCTCATTAAATACCTCCAAGACCTTGAAAATCAAATTAATACTAAACAAAATACATACATACATACATATAAACCTTCATATATTTTTATGAAAATTATATAAAAGTGTCAATTTTCTTCCTCATGATTAAATGTTTACTCATTATATTATTAACATCATATCTTAAGGCACCCAAATTTTATAGGTACTATTTATTACTGTATTTTTTGATTTATTAAGTGACTTTTGGAAAAAATTATACTAATACAAACTAGACCTAATTCTACATACTAAAAAAATTAAAGTTTTCCTTTTCAAAATATATATTTATTTATCATTGTTGACTATTCATTTCAAATATGTATTTAATTTAAACATTAATTAATATATAAAAATATATATTTAAAAGAATATATAACAATATTTGTTACAAGTACAGTGATGTCTTTTTACTTTCCATAAAAACTCTTTAAAAATATTTGATGTTGTTCCAAAACAATGGTTCATATTACGTAAAAATACATGTGCATTTCTTCGAAATCACTTGTATGACCCAATTAAATTTCATTATTTAACTTAAAAAAATATTATTAAACTTAAAATACTACATCTCATATTACGAAATATTTGTAAATTTTGGATACCTAAATTTCAAAATGAATGGCATCTTAACCCTTTTGCCAACCAATTCCATATATATATATAATAATGTGAGAAATAGTTGATAATTTTTTGTCCTCCGAGTCGGACGAGAGATTTTGTTGCAGCTGACGTGTTTCGGAGTCTCCGTTTCCCGTCGCCTCTTGTCTGCACAGTCTTCAACCAGTCGACTCTCGATAAATTTTTCATCTTCCACAGTGCAGGATTTTCCGTTAGAAGACGGGAAAATTTCCGTCCCAAACAGAGTCTCGTTACTAATGTCGAGCTCCGGGGTCGAACCGTGGTTGTCGGAATCACCGAGTAGAATGTATCTGATTTCATCCAAGGTACTCATTTTTTTGTTGGAGCTTTCAAATAATATTTAATAATTATTGTCCATTCCTCTCTTTTATGTTTGCCGCAACGATTTCCATTTATAGAAACCACACGGTGGACCCCACATCGACAGTATCGCGCACAATGTGACCGTACAAATAGACATAAGTGGCTGTATATCCACGTCAAGTTTATTTAGGTGATTGTGAAAAAATATCTTATGTGGGTAAAGTTGTAACAATACCTAGGGGAGAGGAGCCAATCATGGTGCATTACCCAGTAGTGGTGAGGGTAGTTGACATATTTGCTGTCAGCTTTTACACAGTAAAATATTAATAATGGAATGAATACTATCCTATAAATGTATAAAGTATCCTCAAAACTGATGTGTCTATCACTTTTCATGTACAACCATGAATCTGTCAACAATAGAATAGTCAGTATGGCTTTTAAACATAAAATAACATATATTATACTTCAAAAATTGCCAAATTTAAAGTCAACATGTATTTAATACAAGGATATATAATTGTATTTCATCCCTATACAAAATTGATATCACATCATCATATCAATTTGATGTCAATTTTCACATAATCTAAGTTCCCATTTTACTGTGTAAAAGGTCTTGTCATTCACACACTTTGGGCCAGGTTCTCACAAGCAGAAGTCCAAAGTGCACCATTTTCAAATACAAGTTGTCTTTTAAGCATTAACTTTCTCACCATTTTCCATCCCAGCTACTCCCATAAATTATGTACCTGCATATTTTCAACAAATGTGAGGCTCAAGAAACAAACATTGAATTGAAATGAGAAATCAAATCAAATTGAACTTCAAATATGAGTATTGAAATAAAATATCATAAATCTTGATCCACCCCTATCAGTTTCACCCAATCAAAAACAAGCACAAGGATCAACCAATTTTACCCAATAAAAAAAAAGCACAAGGATCACTCAACTACAACACTTTTCATATCTCCTATAAATCCAGTTCCTCGACTGCTCTGAAATTTTATTCAGTTAGAGCTATTTTGCTAGTGCATGAAAATTACAGTTCCAAGCTGCCATAATCAACTGTTATTCCACATCATAGTGCCACATACAGTAAGTTCTTAACTCTGTTCTTATGTTGATGCACATTCATTTAATTTTAATTTTTATTTTATTGTCAATCTCCATATGGGAGGGGAGCCTGTAAAAAACCTGATGATCCCAAAAATCTGTCAAAAGAAGTGCTTGAGAATTCTCTACAGCCCAATGTACTTTGCAAACTAATCTGACATCTTACCCACTGTGCATACTTTGCTGGTCCATACTTTATGATGCCTTTTCATGTAAGATGTATATTAACAAGTAATTCACGTCTAAATTAATGAAAACTGTATTTCACATTTATAAGTAAAAGTATGTATCCCCTTGCTGGTGCATACTTTATGCTGCCTTTTCATGTAGACGTATATTAACAAGTAATTCCAGTCTAAATTAATTAAATCTGTATTTCATATTTACGAGTAGATGTATGTTCCCCTTGCTGGTGCATACTTTATGTTGTCTTTTCATGTAAGATGTATATTAATAAGTAATTCCAGACTAAATTAATGAAATTTGTATTTCATATTTACAAGAAGCTGTATGTTCTGTAGACGTATATTTACAAGAAATTCCAGACTAAATTACGGAAAGGCTCTATGGTAGGGGAGCCAGTCATGGTGCACCCACACTTTGGTGGATTATAGTGGACATTAAAAAAAACATTGTAATCACAAAAATCCGTCAAAAGAAGCGCGCAAGAATTCTCTACAGCCCCATCTCCTTTGCCAACAAATTTGACATGCAGATCACTGTACACATGAACTGGAGTGTGAGGTGTCTCAAATTCTGAGTTTTCATGGTGCGGACCAATAGTTGTTAGTAGAACCCCCCACCGTTTACTGTATTCACTGCCACTTATCACTAAAACAATCACTGTTTCCAAGGACAACGAAATCCACACATAGGTATATGGTAGTAATAAACAACCACTAATTTTCATGTAGATGTTTATTAACAAGTAATTCCAGACTAAATCAATGAAACATGTATTTCATATTTACAAGTAGCTGTGTGTTCTGTAGACGTATATTTACAAGAAATTCCAGGCTGAATTATGGAAAGGCTCTGTATTTGTAAATAGATATATAAGAAATATACATCTACTTATAAAGATACATCTACAGAATACACATCTGAATCTAAATATACATCTCCAGAGTATACAACGACAAAAAAAGGCAGCATAAATAATATAGTTACGTGAAAATGAAGCATTAAATATACAACTACATGAAAAGGCAGCATAAAATATGCATCTAACATGTAATTTTTTTAAAGTATATATATACATATTTCTTTCTTCAATTCCTGGAATTACTTGTAAATATAAATCTACATGTACACATACATCTACAGGTTTCATTAATTTAGCTCAGAATTACTTGTGAATATTCATCTACATTTAGAGGCAGCATAAAGTATACAGTTTCATTAATTTAGCTCAGAATTACTTGTGAATATTCATCTACATTTAGAGGCAGCATAAAGTATACAGTTTCATTAATTTAGCTCAGAATTACTTGTGATATTCATCTACCTTTGATTTTGAAGTATCCATTACTCAGAACATAGGCACTCATATCAAATGGCTGCACTTGAGAATTACGTTTGTTGATTCAATATGCTGAATATCTCATTGTTGTAAGTTACATCGGTTTGGTAAATTTAACTAATTTAGCAGGTTTTTATTGACATCATGAGGAGAAGGCAGCTTCCAAAAAGAGTAAGACCTGCATGTGCCAAAATTAGAGGAGCAAGATTTCCGCCAAGTGAAGAACATGAAGAAGAGGCTATCAATACCCCACCTCAAGATGCCAATGACACACCACATGAAGAAGTAAATGTCCAAGCAATAAGAGTGAGCCCTTCAACACAAAATGTGTCAAAGCCAAGATCTAATTGGAACAAGTCTGATATGAATAATGCCATGAAAGATGTTGAAGATTATGGATACTCTACACGCGCTGCTGCAAAAAAAATGGGGTATACCAGCGACCACCCTTACTTCTTTGGCTAATGGGCATTACCACCACTAAAAGAAAGGGTCCACCAACAATTCTAATAGAAGAAGAGATGGAGATAGTGAGTTGGTGTCATGAAATGGCTGACATGGGACATGGGTTAGAAATTATACAACTTAAGACATGTGTGGCACAAATCTGCAAAACAAGGTCTAACCCATTCACGGATGGTTTTCCAGGTAAGTCATGGTGGGCAGGTTTTAAAAAAAAGACACCCGGATCTAACATTAAGGACAGTTGAAGGCCTTGATAAGGATCGAGTAGTGTGTTTGAGGGCCATCAATTGTCAGTTCCTTCTACATTATATTGTCTAAGCTTATGAGGCCAACCCCATATGGACCAAACCGAATATGGAATTGTATGAAACTCGATTACAAGCAGGGAGGAACTGCGGTATGAGAGTGCTTGCTAAAAGGGGTAGTAAGAGTGTGCCATATATCATCCCCAAAAAGCAGAGAATGGATTACCATATTGTGTTGTGTAAATGCTGCTGGACAAAGTATTCCAGGATTCTATCTTTTAAGGGGAAGAAGCCATTTAGAAAATTATTTACAGGTTGTGAGCTTGGAGCTTGCATGGCAACACAATCACATGCATGGATGACAAAAGATTTATTCATGAACTGGTTACATCACTTTGCATCATCTATACCTGGTGGAGTGTCTCCTACCAATAGGCATTTACTAATTTTTGATGGCCATGGTTCACATGTTGCTTTGGGGACAATTCAAGAAGCCAGGAGTTTGGGGATTAATTTGTTAACATTGCTTGCACACACCTCTCATAAATTATAGCCATTGGATGTGAGTGTCTTTTCCTTCTCTCATTCAAAACATACTTCAAGGAGGAGAGAACGCAAATGGATGTTGGCAAACCATGGGATAGATGTGAAAAGGGCTGAATTAGCAGAGTTAGGGAGCAAAAACATTCAGAATGGCTCTTAACACCTAGCACATTAATCAGGATTCAAAAGAATAGGGATATGGCCTCTTAATCCCAATGCCTTGGATGAAGACATAACACCAAGTAAAACATTTGAAACATCTTTTCAAGATGATGCTGGTGCAGCAGAAAATATGCTTAATCTATCTAGGGTTGATTTAGAGGAAAGTGAAGATGCTCAGATGGTGCCTAACACACAATTGGAGAAGAATCAGAACCTCAGTAGATGGAGATAATATAAATGAATGTGTTTCTTCTCAGCAATTGGAAACTCCAAACATAATTAATCAATCGATGATCACTATCTTTGCCCACAGAAGAAAGCCCTCCTGATTGGATGAAAGAAGCAGCTCTTAATCTTGGTTCAACTTGACTTCAATATTGAAGAGGTCATCCTCTCTTTACCCTCTTAACCAACAGTACTTCATGACTCAAATTGGTGCACTACTATGTTGGAAGTCAACCTGAAGATAATGATGCAGATTCACAGTTATAGGTAGCAGGGGTATTTAGGGGCAGATTCGAACCAAACTTGTGAGGCAAACCAAGGAACAGAAACTCTTGGTAGATTCTTGAAACTCCTATGGAAAAGTTAGAGAATCATCAAGTCAATAGTGCTTCTGGTATAAGATTGAGTGGGAATCTCTACTAATTAAACCACAGATCAGTACATGGAGCTTCTGGTTGAGAAAGAGAACAGAAAAAAAGAAATAGATGAATTAAAGCAAGAAAAAAGGAACAAATCCAAGAGAAGAAGGCTGAACGAATTGTTGAAAGGGAGAGGAAGGAGCAGGAAAAGTTGAAAAATAATATAGAAGGAAAACAAAGGAGCACAAAAGTTGATTCAAAGGCAAGAAAGGGAAACAAAGAAAAGGAACAAAGAAAGGAACAGGAAAGGATTCAAAGGGATCAAGAGATAAAGGAGAAGGATTTGAGAAGGCAAGAAGAGAGTTAGAAAGGAAAAGGAGATTGAGGAGTCCAATTAATCCTTTCCTGATCAACACCCAATGCTAGAGAATTAATGGGCATACATTGCCCTTTATCAGTTTCAACACATAATACTAACAGTTGGAGTGAATGCTTCTCCAAGTTCTAATCCATTTCCAACTACGCCTGCGAGGGATGTCAACATTGGGAGGTAATTGCAAAGTAACACCCCAGCTTCAACCTCAACTATAGATTCAACGCCACCCTTCCTCGGATTTTGGAAATGATATTTTCGAAAGTAATATTTAATTTTGAGGGCTGAATTTTTTATGTGTGGAATTGGCCTTTCGATTTAAAAACTACAATATAGTAGTAGTAGTTATATGGCCCAAGTATATTATATGGCCATGTTTTGTAATGGACAATGGAAATGCTTACTGAATGAATATATATGTCTTCCAAGTTATGTGATAACCTTTTTGAAAGATTTAAACTCCTATTGTTTCTTAAAATTACACTGAGTAACATTCAATGGTAAATGTCATTAAAGTAACACACAGAAGGCAATACACAATCTACAAATAAAAATAGAAATACGCAATAGTTTCTCACTGCCTCAACGAGGGTAAAAACCTCACCTACTGGAAGCATATGGACTGTAGATATTCAAAGAGAATCCAACAATTGCCAAACTAAAAAATGTGTTGATAACACAAGCATCTGCACTTCCATTATCAGTCACATCCAACAAGCATAACAACACCAGTGCAAGACAAGTACAAATTATATTATCAGATTTTAATATGTAAAATCACCAAATTATACGAATCAGTTACTAATAATAGGGGTTACCAGTCCTTTAAAACAAATCAGCCTCTTCGACTTTCTTGTAACATCGAAGCTTTTC
>JAHRHJ020000589.1:0-62046 GCA_019776745.2 Taxus chinensis | reverse complement strand
ACCTACGCCAAGCCTCGAATTTGTTTATGTTGACACCTTATGTCGTGTGTGCTTTACCTATGCTGAGGTGCGGATTTCTTCATGTCCACACCTTATGTCATGCGGCCTTTACCTATGCCAAGGCACGAATTTTTTTATGTCAACACCTTATGTCGTGCACCCATTACCTGCGCCAAGGCGAAAATTTCTTCATCTCGACAACCTATGTCGTGCGTGCTTTAACTGTGCCAAGGCACAAATTTGCTCATGTCGACACCTTATGTCGTGCACCCTTTACTTACGCCAAGGCACGAATTTGTTCATGTCAACACCTTATGTCTTGTGTCAAGGCACGAATTTATTTACGTGGACAACTTATGTCGTGCGCACTTTACCTAAACCAAGGCTGAAATTTGTTCATGTCGACACCCTATGTCATGCACCCTGTACCTGTGCCAAGCCGCGAATTTGTTCATGTTGACACCTTATGTCAAGAGCCCTTTATTTGCACCAAGGCATGAACTTCTTCATGTCGACACCTTATGTCGTGTACCCTTTACCTGCACCAAGGTGTGAATTTTTTCATGTCGACACCTTATGTCATGCACCCTTTACCTGCGCCAAGCCACAAATTTCTTCATGTCGACAACTAATGTCGTGCGCCCTTTACATGTGCCAAGGCACGAATTTTTTCATGTCGACACCTTATGTCGTGTGCCCTTTACCTATGCCAAGGTGCTAATTTTTTCATGTCGACACCTTATGTCGTGCGCCCTTTAATTGTGCCAAGGTGTGAATTTGTTCATGTCGATGCTTTATGTCGGCCGCCCTTTACCTGTGCAAAGGTACGAATTTATTCATGTCAACACCTTATGTCATGCACCCTTTACCTGTGCCAAGGTATGAATTTCTTCATGTCGACACCTTATATCGTGTGCCCATTACCTGTGCCAAGGCATGAATTTCTTCATCTTGACACCTTATGTCATGCGCGCTTTACCTATGCCAAGGTACAAATTTGTTCATGTCGACACCTTATGTCGTGCACCCTTTACTTGCACTAAGGTGCAAATTTCTTCATGTTGACACCTTATGTCGTGCACCCTTTACCTATACGAAGGCCTGAATTTGTTCATGTTGACACCTTATGTCGTGCACCCTTTACTTGTGCAAAGGTGCAAATTTCTTCATATCGACTCCTTATGTCGTGTGCCCTTTACTTGCGCCTACGCGTGAATTTTTTCATGTCGGCACCTTATGTCGTGTGCCCTTTACCTGCGTCAAGGTGCAAATTTCTTCATGTCAACACCTTATGTCGTGCACCCTTTACCTACGCTAAGGCACAAATTTGTTCATGTCATCAACTTAAATCGTGCGCCCCTTACCTGTGCCAAGGTGAAAATTTATTCATGTCGACACCTTATGTTGTGCGCCCATTACCTGCGCCAAGGCACAAATTTCTTCATCTCGACACCTTATGTCGTGCGCACTTTACCTGTGCCAAGGCATACATTTTTTCATGTCGACACCTTATGTCATGTACCATTTACTTGCACCAAGGCACGAATTTGTTCATGTCGACACCTTATGTCGTGTGCCCTTTACCTATGCCAAGGCGTGATTTTTTTCATGTCGACACCATAAGTTTTGCGTGCTTTACCTGCGCCAAGGCGTAAATTTCTTCATGTCGAAACCTTATGTTGTGCGCCAATTACCTATGTCAAGGTGAAAATTTATTTAGGTCAACAACTTATGTCGTGCGCACCTTACCTACGCCAAGGCTCAAATTTTTTCATGTCGACACATTATGTCGTGCGCCCTTAACATGCGCCAAGGCGCGAATTTCTTCATGTCGATACATTATGTCATGCGCCCTTTATCTGCACCAAGGTGTGAATTTGTTCATGTTGACACCTTATGTCATGCGCACTTTACCTATGCCAAAGCACAAATTTCTTCATGTCAACAACTTATGTCGTGCACCCTTTACTTGTACCAAGGCACGAATTTTTTCATGTTGACACCTTATGTCATGCGCATTTACCTGCGCCAAGGCGCTAATTTTTTTCATGTGACACCTTATGTCGTGCGCCCACTCTTTAATTGTGGCCAAGGCGTGAATTTTTTTCATGTCGTACACTTATGTCATGCGCCCTTTGTACCTACGCCAAGGTCCTGAATTTTCTTCACATGTCGGACACCTTATGTCATGCAACTCTTTAAGTCATATGCCAAGGTGGGAATTTCTTCATGTCGAACACTTTATGGTCATGCGCCCATTACCTATGCCAAGGCGATTGAATTTCTTCATCTCGACACCTTTTGTTCATGCGCGCTTACCTGTTGCCAAGGTACATATCTTGTTTTTTTTTTTTATTCATGTCGACACCTTACTGTCACTGCACCTTTACTTGCACTAAGGTGAAATTCTTCACGGTCGACACCTTCTGTCATGACCCCTTTACCTACGCTAAGGCATGAATTTTTCTGTTGACACCGATATAGAATCGTGCACCCTTTACCTGCGCAAAGGTGCAAATTTCTTCATATCTACTCCTTATATTGTGTGCCCTTTACCTATACCTACGCACTAATTTGTTCATGTTGACACCTTATGTCGTGTGCCCTTTACCTACGTCAAGGCGCAAATTTCTTCATGTTGACACCTTATGTCGTGCACCCTTTACCTATGCTAAGGCGTAAATTTTCTCATGTCGTCAACATATGTCGTGTGCCCTTTACCTGTGCCAAGGTGTAAATTTGTTCATGTCAAAACCTTATGTCATCCGCGCTTTACTTGTGCTAAGGTGCTAATTTTTTCATGTTGACACCTTATGTCGTTCGCCCTTTACCTGCTCTAACCCACAAATTTGTTCATGTCGACACCATATGTCGTGCGCCTTTGCCTGTGCCAAGGTGTGAATTCCTTCATGTCAACACCTTATGTCATGTGCCCTTTACCTGCGCCAAGGCATGAATTTCTTCATGTCGACACCTTATGTCGTGCGCACTTACCCTGTGCCAAGGCATGAATTTCTTCATGTCGACACCTTATGTCATGCAACCTTTACCTACGCCAAGCCTCAAATTTGTTTATGTCGACACCTTATGTCGTGTGTGCTTTACCTATGCCGAGGTGCAGATTTCTTCATGTCCACACCTTATGTCATGCGCCCTTTACCTGTGCCAAGGCACGAATTTCTTTATGTCAACACATTATGTCGTGCACCCATTACCTGCACCAAGGCGCAAATTTCTTCATCTCGACAACCTATGTCGTGTGCGCTTTAACTGTGCCAAGGCACAAATTTGTTCATGTCGAGACCTTATGTCGTGCACCCTTTACTTGCGCCAAGCCACGAATTTGTTCATGTCAACACCTTATGTCTTGTGTCAAGGCGCGAATTTATTTACGTGGACAACTTATGTCGTGCGCACTTTACCTAAACCAAGGCTGAAATTTGTTCATGTCGACACCTTATGTCATGCACCCTGTACCTGCGCCAAGCCACGAATTTGTTCATGTTGACACCTTATGTTGTGCGCCATTTATCTGCACCAAGGCATGAACTTCTTCATGTCGACACCTTATGTCGTGCGCCCTTTACCTACACCAAGGTGTGAATTTTTTCATGTTGACACCTTATGTCATGCACCGTTTACCCGTGCCAAGCCACAAATTTCTTCATGTCGTCAAATAATGTCGTGCGCCCTTTACATGTGCCAAGGCACGAATTTGTTCATGTCGACACCTTATGTCGTGTGCCCTTTACCTATGCAAAGGTGCTAATTTTTTCATGTCGACACCTTATGTCATGCGCCCTTTAATTGCGCCAAGGTGTGAATTTGTTCATGTCGATGCTTTATGTCGTGCGCCCTTTACCTGTGCCAAGGTACGAATTTATTCATGTCGACACCTTATGTCATGCACCCTTTACCTGTGCCAAGGTATGAATTTCTTCATGTTGACACCTTATGTCGTGCGCCTATTACCTGTGCCAAGGCATGAATTTTTTCATCTCGACAGCTTATGTCGTGCGTGCTTTACCAACACCAAGGTGCAAATTTTTTCATGTCGACACCTTATGTCGTGCATCCTTTACTTGCACCAAGGCGCAAGTTTCTTCATGTTGACACCTTATGTCGTGCACCCTTTACCTGCACGAAGGCATGAATTTTTTCATGTTGACACCTTATGTCGTGCACCCTTTAATTGTGCAAAGGTGCAAATTTCTTCATATTGACTCCTTATGTCATGTGCCCTTTACTTGTGCCTACGCACAAATTTTTTCATGTCGACACCTTATGTCGTGTGCCCTTTACCTGCGTCAAGGTGCAAATTTCATCATGTCGACACCTTATGTCGTGCACCCTTTACCTACGCTAAGGCACAAATTTGTTCATGTCATCAACTTATGTCGTGCGCCCTTTACCTGCGCCAAGGTGAAAATTTATTCATGTCGACACCTTATGTCGTGCACACCTTTCACCTGGATGAGCTAGGTACATATCTCCATAGCTCAGGCTGGCGTTGTGGAATGTAAGCTCCATCAGTCCCTCACCGAACACCACCAACATTAACTCCTCAGATGCCTATGAGGAGATTGAATATACCTGCGTCCCCAATATAGGTAACCATAGGATCCTGTACACATCCTCTAGGGTGACTGTCATCTCCCTTGTTGGTAGGTAGAACATGTTGGTCACGGAATCCCATTTATCGATGAGAGTGAATATCAGACTTATCTGCTGGACTACATGTCGGTAGCACTTGCCCCCACCCAGGCCTAACATCTTGTGACATGCCTCCACTCCCTGACTTTCGCCGCCCCAAAAACTGTCACGAGCAGGAGCTGGCACCCTGTCTTGCATCCACAACTAATATCTCACCTGCATCTAGTAAAAACAATCATATTAATATAACTTACTCATAACTATAATCTCACTCGGCACCTCACCTATACCTACCACCCTACCTGTCTTTCCCTTGACTTCCTTACTACCTTTGTATCACATCTTCTATCTACCCAACCTAACCCTAATCCGCTATCATTCAAACTTACCTATTTTTATCCCTCATCGTATGTTATGATTTTCACCAAAACCACTTCTCTTACCCCTACCTACCTCACCCACCCAACCTCAGGACACCTTTTGGACCCCTTTTTCCCAAATTAATGATGACTGGTATTGATTACCCATAACTGACCTCAGTCCCCCCATAAACCAGCATCAATCACCTGTTTCGTGATCAATACTAGTTATATACCAACGATGTTGGCTAACCCTCAATTGATGCTGGTCACTGTCACATTAAAAACTGCGATGCCCAAACCCCCCTTCTTCCTCATAAACCTCTATTTTACTCCCTTCTACCCACCCAATCCCACCCAAATTCTCCCCTATATCCTTCCCCACCCCTCCTGTGCACCTAATCATCTCTCTCCTCATTCCTATTTTAACTGATTTTCCCTCCCACAATTCAAAATTCATTTTCCCTCCCTCAAAACCTGTTTTCACCCACCTAACCTCTAATTTAATCTAACAAACAAAACAATGTGTAGGATTGACCCTTACCTCATCACACTGCTTCCATCACCGTGGTGGAACGTTGGGCTGTTACACTGGTGGTCCACCCAATCCCTCTCCTACCTTCCGTCATCACTCAATCAATTGACCTCTAGCTCTCCAACCAATTGAATCGACTCTAACCCAATCTCATGGATCCGCCTATCGTCAACCAACTATCACCTAGTCACGTGGCTTTCCAACTCATCTCCTCTGTATCCACTCTGGACGCTTTCCACCTTTTCTCTCTCTCTCTTGTTATTTTCCTCTAATTTCGGTAAAAGATAAATGATTTGAAAAATAAGGTAATTTTTATTTTTATAACCTACTCAACCTAACCGGCGACGGTTTTACCTTGAACCGACATCATTCATGTGCCCTAGCTTACTGTGGTTGGTCCATCGCGACTAGCATTGGTTCCTTCAAACCGTCGATCAGTTTCCCTGCTTAGTCTTTCTTCCTACTCCCTTCCCCCAATTTTTGACCTGAATCTTTTTTGACCTCACCCACACCTCACTTGGACACTTCACTTTATCTTCTTGAGTCTTATCATTTACCTCCCCTCACCTCATCCTCATTCAAGAGACTCATTATTTTACCCATCCCTCAGCCCTACCTGTGTTGTGACCTAGATACTTGGACCTTGAAGCATCACTGGTGACCTGTGACCTCATGTGTTCGCTATACCTTGTAGCACTGTCACCCTGTGTTGATTGACATACTGACCTTACCTTACCTCTTTCCATGACCGTGTGTATCCCAACCCTAACCCTTGGTGTAACATAACATACCTAAACGTTCCTTGCACCTGACCTACATGTCATGTTTCGTGACCATATTCCTATACCTTGGATACCAGAATCACCTCAACCTTGTTTGGATAAACCTAGTGACCTTAGACACTGTAGAATTTGTCTGCTCTTCAACCTAGTACCGTGATGTAGTTTATACGTGTGTGTGTGCATTTGAATGTTATTACCTTTGACCCCTGACCCATTACCTAGATTACCCAAGTAGACCTTCTACTCTTCTTTACCCACCTTTCCCATCTTCCTCATCATCACATTCACCTTTCTTTTAAACCACTCAATGATTGTACATTCTGCTTTATCAATTCTTAGTTTGAGGGGGATCACCTTCACCCACATATGGGGCAACCACATCATATTTTTGTCAACGTCGCTTACCAATATAGGATACTGAACAAAAAAAGGGGCAAAATGTAGACACCAAAATTAGGTCACACTCCCCTTGGTCCCCATGATCAAATAACCACACCTTGAACACATTCACCTAACCATGGCCCCTTTCATCCCACTCTAATATTAATTTAATTAATTTAATTTAATTAATTAATGTATCCTCACAATATATATTATTTAAATATCCTAATTGAGATAATTCCCATATATCCACCTCACCTAGACACCTCATCTAGCCACCTCACCCTAAGACCTATTCTTAGTATTTTTCCATAACTAACTAAGACCTACCAAAACCCTAAAAAACAAAGCCTACATTCCCTCTAATTTCATTCCGACACACGTTAGAAAGGAATCTTCCATTCTCATTTATAAAGGAAAATGAACGAGATCCCAAAAAATTTGAGAGGATATACCCAGTTTAGTAAACCTAGGAAATCCCACCTTTACTGACACCAGTTACCCTAAAATCGCTGTTGATCAACCCGGAACCATCATTGGTTACCATTTAACCCCCAAAACAACCTTATTTCAATGTTGGCACATTGTTTAGAGGTTGGCACATCTTATGAGAGTAAGAGACGAAATCCAGAGCAGCATGCAAGAAGAACCGACATTCATACATGCATCAAAGCATCCATAGCCAACACTATAAGCACATCATAAAGCCATTTAACTTCACAGGAGCATTCTGGGAAAGCACCATCACCACAAAAAATGCCATCCATCTGATCAACTACCATTACCATCCAGCCATCAATCTCATGTAACAACAAGTAAGTGTTATGTTAATCAGCACTCCATCTACTTGTCATCTTAGTAGGTTCAGTTACCTCTGTTATTAGTTTCTACTTACACTCCCATTCTCCCAACCATTTACCTTCATGTAAGTTTGATTATTTCTTTATCAATACCATTAAATTTCCCATACCCAACTATTAGAGATAGCTCTGAGTATACATAATACCCACATAGAACCTTGTCATCACCCTCTCCATTTTCATCTAGCCTCAGATCTGTCACCGTCACACCAAGTTTTTTATGGAGTTTCTTATACTCTGACCATACCAACACCGATTACCCACAACTGTTGCTAGTTAACCTAAACTGACACCGGTCATACCAAACCAACGTCATTCTCTATGGTTTTACCCTCAAACCAAGAATATAGATTATAACCCTCCACCAAATACCCAAACTAGCCTAGAATCATACCGTAACTAGTAGCCAGTACTCCTGACAGAGACACCTTGAAATTCAGATTCAATCATAGCCTAGCCTGTTGTGAACAAATTTTCTTATTTTAGTCGAATGAGATACCTAAATCATTATAACTATAGTAGGATATTTCCTTTATTTTTGGCATGAAGTTGTTTTAAATAGTGGATTGATAGTTGTCTAGGGAGTATCAAACTTCCTGAATCTAGCATACGCTACGTAGTCCACTGCATATACTGTTTAACTTTTATTTGGTGGTCTTGTTTTCCATTTCAAGTAGTTCCTCCAAGCAAAAAGGAATCTCTCATGATCAGTTATGGATCAAGAAGTCATACATGTGCAACAACCTTCAACCAACATTTTAACAGGTATTCCTCATAGCCCTTTACCCTTATCTGTTTCGTCAATATTCAAAGAAATGATTTAGAATTAGGTGAAACAACCCTGGTTCCCCTCTTTTAACCCAACCACTAAATATTTCTCCTAAAAACTAGTCTAGATAATATTTCCTCACTTATCTCTGATATTATGTGACCCTTCATATCTTATTTCCATTGACAACGCTGTGAGAAATATGTTAAACATTGACTCCCAAACCACTTTTTTTATGCACACAACATTTTCCCACATCCTATTGGAGATCGATACCTCAAAGAATCTACCTTCTAGCATTTAGCTTAAAGTTCAAAACAAATCTTAGTCCCACCCTCTTGATTATGAAATATTTCCATTTAGATGTACAAGATGTTTTGATTTGGGACATACTGTTGCTAATTGCATATTGGAAAAGAATAAAAATGAAAAATCCACTTGGTAGAAAAATGCTCTTTCTAAGCATTTTGTATTTGATGCTACGGAAGAATTAAACTCAAGTGTTGATTTGGATCACATACCAAAAATACTATAAGGGAATGCGAGGAAAGTTCTTTCTCAAGATAGTGAAAGAGATATGAAATATGTTCTTTGCATTGATACAGGTTTCAATCAAGTTATAATTGATCAAATAGAGGGGGTTTTTACAATGGTTTCCATAATTTTGAGATGAATCAATGATGATCAAGGTGAAATTGTGACGATATATATGACTACAACATTCTTCCTTTTCCATTTTCAATGAGGTTATCATATGTTTCATTATTTTTAGGTTGTAGAGGATATGTAAGAGTTTGTTTTATCATTTTATACAAAATAGTTGAAAATATGATTTTAGATTACAATCACAAGTAAACAAAATTATTTACCACTTTTTATGCAATTTTTTGAGCCTGCAACATCTGATCTAACATTATTCTAATTGCATTAAATCTTTGAGATTTTTTTTGAGGCTTATGCATTACTCCTCCCTTTCTCGCCTCTCATACTGGTGAATTTGGTTTTGCATTGTAAGTTTACAACCTCAACAAGATTTATTTTTTATTCAACATTTTGAGGTCTCCATTAATGGTTCTTTGATTTTGAGATCAATAAAGATTTACATTTTTATTAACTTTAGTACCAATAATGATTAACCTTGTTTTTAGGTGCAGACTCCTGAATTTAGGTGCACAAGACAATAGTGACGACTTAGACAACTTTATTGGCTATCTCGATAGATCGATCGATCTCTCGCTCTCATTATCTCCATACAAGCTAATGATGTCTTAGACAACTTTATTGTTCCATCTTTGCATATGCATTGCACTATAAACTCTCATGTTCTTCCTCTTTAAAGCTCATTTTGGGACCGACCTTCACATAATAGAATTTCAACTACTCAAGCTCATTTCAGGATCGACCTCCAGGTAATAGCATTTCAACTACTTGTGGGATCAATGCTTTGAAATTTTCTACATCGTAGTCATTTTGGCCTCATGGTTCTATGCTATCTAAACTATATTTTGGCTTCACACTTATATCTCTCCTTCCTATAATTTCACAAATTGCTCAATTATATGAGGTCTTCCTTGCGGAATTACACCTCTATTCATCACTTTCACGTTTGGCCATTGAAATATCATTTCTACTTAGTTGTATGATATTTTGGGTGGGGGGGGGGGGGGGGGGGAGGAATGACATCATGTTACTTCATCTTGTTGATGAAAATTTGATATTAACATATTGAGACTTATAATAAAATCTTCACATATGATCTTTTAGTTGTTGTTATTTATTTGTTTTTTTTATATTTCTAATTATTATTTTACTATATAATTAGATCTTGCTTTGAAATTAAAAATAAATAGAGAAAACAAATATTTAGATTGTTAAATAATTATATTTAAATCATTTAATATGAATAAAAAATGTTTCTTTATAATATGATTTACAATATATAGTAATGAAAAAATAGAAACATATTCACATTTAATAATAAAATTATATTTGTGTGTTCTAAATGTAGAAAATCCACATAAAGAATTATCTAAATGAATGTTAAATTGGTTGTTAATAGTAACATTTCTACAAATAAAAAAAACTTAATTTCACAATTAATTATTGTGATAATCAGATTGTAGCTTCTACCTACAATTTCTATGTGGTAATGATAATTGTAGAAATAAATTGTTGAAATTGCCACAATATAACATTGATAAAAGTTACAAAACTGTAAATTGTGGAATTTTTACAAAGATGTAATATATAGAATAACTACACTATTTGTGAAGATTGTGGAATACTAACAAATACAATAATTGTAGAAATGTTACAAACATTAAGAAATATGGACAATGTACAGATAAAAAAATAGACATTAACTATAAATTTTATAAATTTTGGACTATCCATGGTATACTGAATTGTGGAAAAACTACAATAATATATCAAAATGTGGATCAGCTATAATTCTAATGCCACGATTTTAATTATTGAAAGACCATGTAACCACAAAAAATATTGTTGAAAAATTGTAGAAAAAGGCCAAGTTTGTTGTAGTGTTTTCCTTCCTTGTCACCATAAAAAGTATCCCAAATCGCTCTGTAGGATAAAAATAAATTTCATATATGTTAATGCAAACATAGAGAAAATAAGGAGGACATAAAAGCATAAGTTTTACATACCTTAAACTATGTTTTCATGGTATTTTGGATTGGAAGATAAAATCTTAAAAATATAGGCCATTGGTAAATTGATGGAACCATATGAGGATTCAAGTAGGGTAAGAAATGTGTCAAGCATCCCCTCATGGGTGAGTGAATTCCCCTTCTCATATTTGAAGTTGAGTAAAACATAGATTAGATCATGATTTCTAGATGTCAATATTGAGCTCAAATTGGTTCTTCTCCTCTCTATTATAAAGAGAAAACTTTCTTATGCTTCAACCTTCCCTACAGTGATCTATGAAAGGTGAATCTAGAAAGTCTACAAAAATTGAAACATGACCCACAAAAATAGGTTATCCACCTCCCTTTGTCGCTTTACAATTTTAATCTTATGAATTATCTTAGTGTTAGTGTAGGCATTGAAATAGTTGGGTGTAAGAGCTAACTTTCTTTATAGGTATTCTTTCAAAGAGCCCCAAAATTTACACTATTTGGAATCATCTTATAATTTGTTGTGTTTCTAAGTCACACACATTTTAAACCAAAAATATCTACTTAAAGTATGAATGTTTCTATTACCTTCTCTAGTTTTAAATGCCTATGTGAAAATTAGAACATGATTGTTTTTACATTTTATAATGAGAAATATATACCTACTATAAATGATTCCATTGGAAAAGAAATGCATTTTCATGCTATACACAAAAACTTATAGAATGCCAAGAACAATGCCATATCTAATAGTATTATTTGCAAACCCAACTGTACTACTCCTACCTGACAACACACAATTACAAAGCGGAGAATGACACATCCTCATACAGACCTATCATCTTCCCTACATAATAATCCATGAGCACACTATTTGAGATCCATGAGGTGTTAACCATGATGAAACCCAATGCTAGCATGTGGAAACTTAGCAGTAATTGGATAGTGACAGTGAGTGCAGAGTCAAAGATCTACTTTACTGACAATGATAAATAAAATTATGTACTCAATTAAATAAACAAAAGTGTGCTACAATGGAATCTGTGTGATACAGAGCTCTCGCCAATCATCTTCCTCCATCCATTATTGGGTTAAATCATCCCTTAACGTAGAGATAAACCTGTAACCAAATATCTCCTCAGTTTTATCATATATAAATTGACTAATCTAGATTTCTATAGTTGTATCTTAATTGGGTTCATTTGTCTCTAGGAGGAAAAGGAAACTACCGATATTTGCCTACCTGTTTTATTGTTGTATGTTGAGGAAGAAAAGAAGATTGAGGATTAGGAGGCGCTCCATTCAGGAGTAATGTCTATTTGTATATTTTTTCTTCTACTTCTGTGTACCTATGCTACGTGCACATAACCTTTTGCAACACCTTCTTATGGTAAGTGTTTGCTACCATTTCATTCTTCCTTGCTCTTTATCTATTATTTCGAGTAGTAGTTGTTTTTATTAAGACATTGGAAGTCCCTTTTCCAGTTATCCCACTTATGCCTTCTGCAAGATTTTCTCCTCCCCCTTCAACCTGGGAAATAAAGGACTGTAAGAAGTGGTTTGGCCTTTTTAAAAGGCTTCTAGAATGGGTCTCCATAATAACGTTGGCTGGTGCAAGACAATTCCAATGTCAAGCCTTTGTTCCATCAATGTTCAGGAAATACAAAGTATTGTAATCATTTTATCGGAATCAACTCCCAAACCAATGCCACCTTCCTCTAAATGAGTACAACCCAAATTTAGTTCACCCATGCTAAAAGATCAATCTTTGCCATATGTCTAAATGGGGATATTTTATTCTAGGAGTCATGAAGTGTGTAAACAAAGATTGCAGTCAAATCATTATTGGGAGATTGATGTTTAAGATCTCTTAAGTGTCATTAGGATCTCAGTTGGGTTGAAAATGTGAGTTTTGTGTAGCCATGTGCGAATGATAGCACTTGAAAATACTTGAGGTACTTAGCAGAGATACTCAATGTGATGGACCTTGTGGAATGAAATTATGTTTTGGTGATGTTTGGGATGGCATGGTGAATAAGTAATGAAGTTATTTTAGAAAAGGGACTGGCAGGCATAAATCCAAAACTAAGTATCATTTGCCAGAGGGTATTCTACCAGCTTGTACACAAAAAAGGAAGAAGATTCACTAGAACAAGGTATGGGATTCAGATAAACTCAGAGAGAACGTTGCCCTCATGGATTTGAAAGATGTTGTAGTTATAAATGTGGTGTTTTTTTGTGTCTAAAGTGAGGAGGTATATATAAGCCCAAATAGTTGCTGGAATTGCCTAAAGATGATGCGGTCTCGTCATATGCGGGGATCGTGGGATTAGCGTAAAAAATATGGATCACTCTTCCTCTCGCTTCAAAATAAACATTTCATCATTTATTTGTTTAGTTTTGGATTTTTATGTTATATATTAAAAAAAAAATTAAATTAGAATGAATGATATGGATTTTACCTTTCCTAAAAATATTTTTCTTTAAAATTTTAAGCAAAAAAAAAAATTAGACCTTTGGAACCATGCACATGGAGGGCCATGTTGAAATGTTAATGGAAACAAAAACCTCAAAAAAGGATCCACGTGGACCTAAGATACCATGGAGTTTCTTAACCAAGATGACTAACTTATTAGATGCCTTAACGAGGTGAGATTCCTGATACCCTTTTAGCACTTCAGTCACTTTTGGTGACATTCCCACATTTTTAAATTGTGATCAGTTTCGGCTTAAAATTTTCACTTATTGATTTGGTGTAACTAGAAAACACACTCACCTACCTCTAGAACTCCTATGTGAGAATTGAAACCAAATCTCAGTTTCATAAAAATAATTTCATAAGTTAGAGTTTCAAGTGGATTTGGGGCCCACCGGTCGCTGTGTCGTACAAGAGAAGTGTTCAATGTGTTTACGATAATTGGTCTCGAAGTTGCCTTCATAAATTGAGCCTTGTTTAACGTAATCAAATTTCCCGTTGAATCACAATGAGTTCTTTTTTATAGGGAAGTAGGTAGGAATCATGAAATTTATGTTTGAACTTAAAACAAGTGTTTTTAGAAACCAATTTGTAAGCACTTTAGTTGTTTTGGTCAGTTTTTGTATACTCACAACTTAGCTAGAAAATATTTTGAGTCCCATTTGGTTCTATAAATTACTGTGAACCCATTTTTATAGTCATTATAGTGTGTGTAGAATATTATTCAATCAATTACTTTGTATGAATGATATTTTGAAATTTATAGTGTTCTCTCTCTCTCTCCTCTTCTCTCTCTAGAAATAAATATGAAATTTTGGTTGGTCTTGGAAATGTAAATGAATTAAAAATGTGATGAGTTTGAAATGAAATGAAAATGGGTATGAATTGAGAAATGTTTAAAATATTGTGAATAGAAAAGAAAATGTCTTTATAGTTTCTCTCTCATCTTCCCTACTTTCTCTAGTAAAAAAAAGTAAATGAATGTGGAAGTGTGAATGTGTGAGAAATTATCTCTCCTCTCTCTCCTTATCTCTCTCTCTCTATAATTTATTTTTTGATTGAAATTACTTGAAATGATGAATGTTTTTTATGTTTTGAGTGTAAGGGTTTTCCATACTCAGTCCTAGGACTGACGCAATGTTGGTTGTAGGTACTCCAAACAAGAAGGATTAGAGTGTGATATGTTGTAATTAGTGAGATGGCATTAAGATATTGTATATTGATATAAATTACAAATGTTAAATGAAAGTGAATTAAAGATAATTGAATTATCAAAAGTAGTGTGTTGAAGACTATTGTTCCTCTTGGAATCTTATATTTCAAGAATTGTACATGGAAAAACTATGTTGTTTGTATTTTCCTTGTGTTAAAGCTAACCTTACAACACTAGTAGGAGTGACACATAATTAATGTAGGAACAACTATGTTAGCTATATAAACAAGGAAGATAGTTGAATTTTTTAAATGGGTAAAAAACATATCATTCAACCTCATAGGTGTTAAGCCCATTTGAATTTAAATATGGATCTCATGGTTTAGACGATTGAAACAATCACCTGCCTAATAGTTATTGTGGTTCATATATAAAATCAAAATGTTTGGAAGTAACTTATCATTTTTAAACCATATAAATGCAGCACAGTATTCAACCTTTGTCGTACTCTCCCTCTCAATCATGTCACATCTAGGTTTGCAAAACCCTAATGTCTTAAGAAATAATTTAATCCTCACAATTAGACTTCTTGTCCTACACTTAAGAAAATTCTTCAAAGACCATTTCTATAACTTAAATTTCCTTGCATGAAGCAACAGATCAGTTGAGTAACCTTGTCATTCATAGGGTAAATAGGACTAACACTTCTTGGTGTCATAGGTCTAGTCATCTTCATGGACGAAGTTAGAGTTCAATGTTTCATGTTGGACCTTGGTGTCCTAGTGGTCAACCATATTCTTAAGAAGATAGTTTGGGATAAGCAATTTAAATACTTAAATTGCGCTAATTATCCCCTTTCTCGCAAATTGACGACTTATCGTCAAAAGCGCTCATATTCCCTCTTGTTGTCGTTAATTAATTACAATACGCTAATTGATTAAGTCACCTATCCAACTAACAACCTAATTAACGACCTTCCGTTAATTAATCACTTCCTCTATCTAGATTAATTAATTATTATTAATTAATTAGTCTTCCCCTTCATTTAACTAGTAAATCAATATTTAATTGATTTAATCCCCTTCTAATAGCCTAAATCGCACTAATATTCTTCTAATTGGCTTCTATAAGCTTACACCTACCTATTAGTTAATCACCTTTGATTAATTAAAACACCCCCCAACTCCCATGACTTGCTAAACATGTATTAAACCCTTCTAAAGTAAGGTTACCTTTAATAAAGCAACCTTATCCATTCCTAATCATGTTTTACCTTTATCCCACATTCATGAGGATGTGTTGAATCCTTTATCCTTTGGGCTATATAAAGAGCCCTCCACCTACCTTTTTACTTACACCTAAACTCCTTAAGAGAGCAAATGCAAAACATATAGCAAAGAGACTAAGAGCTTGCACCTTGTCCTCTTGAGAGTTCATCATCTTGAGGAGCTAAGCTTCCTATTCTAGCGTAAAGTGCTTAGGTCATATGAGAGGTGTCAAAAGGGTCTTGTAGCCCAACTTTGATAGCCCCCATTCCTAGGTTCTTGGAACATTAAGGACAACTAAATTTGATAGCCATGGAACCTACCTAGGTTCCTTCATTTACTTGTTGTTAATCTAGAATAGAGGATATTTAGGTACTTAACATTGTTGATTTCATAGTTTTATTGATAAATGTTAGCATCTAACCCTTGATTAATTCTTATCATGATGGTGTTTAGAATGTTTGTTTAATTCTTGCTAATAAGACTATTTAGGTGTTAGTCTTCTCATTCATCTAGCATTAGTTAAAAACAAAAACTTGCACACATTTGGCACACCCGGTGGGACCCTTAGTCCCATGGCATTTTAGTTTAAATTTCATTATTTTGGCTAACTTTTGATATGCACATGTAGTAATTAATTTCCATTTTTTGGAGTTTTTTCTCATTTAATATGTGTAACTTCATGTTTATAGCCTTAATTTTAATGGGTCATTGCCATTTTTAAACTAACTTGTCAAAATTTAGAGTATTGTGAAGTTTTCTTGTTTTTTTCCATACTATGGTTGCAGGTCTGGCGCAGGCACAATTTTAGGAGCGCAGACATGATTTTAGGAGCACAGACACGATTTTAGGGGCACACACATCTCTCTGGTGGCACAGGCATGCTGTTCAAATCTGTCATTCTGTCTGCCAACCCCTGGCGCATGCGCACTAACCCTGGCACATCCACCCTAACTTGCACGCAGATGCACTAACCTGGGTGCACACATCATTTCATACTTTACCTTCACTGCAATCAGAAACCTGTCAGAATGACACACACACCCTAACCAGGGCACACATGTGGTTTTAGTGGCGCAGGTATATTTTTCTGGTAATATGGTTATTCTGTCTATTTTTCCTGTCTATTTTCTCAGAGTAGCGCATATGTTGTTTTCATGGCGCATACACCTCTCAGGTGGCGCAGGCATTTAATTGATCTAAAAATCCACAGAGTGGCGCAGGTGCTGTTTTAGGGCGGTGCAGGCACTGTTTTAGGGGCACACACATCTCTCGGGTGGCGTAGGTACACTGTGTGCTGAAAAACAACCTTTGGTGGTGCATACGCCCTAACCCGCGCGCAGGCATAGAAAAAGGGGCACAGGCATCCTTTTGCATTTTTTGGATTTAAAGGGTTGATGTGCTAACTTTCTTGCAAGTTTATCTAATCACATATTTGTCTTTGCAGGTTGTTTTTACATGTTGGTATTTGATTAGGTAGTATTTTGCATTGTTTACTAACGGATTGAGATCACGTATGCTCTTCCCTCGCATCCCTTGGGGTGATCTTGGGAATCAGAAATGATTCTTAAGTCCTTTTTCCACTTTAAGATTGTTAAGAGTATTTTAGTTAGAATTGGTCAATTTGGCATTTGTTGAAATTAAAGTGTTGTTCCATTTGGTTATCTTTTGAGATTTGTGACGACATCACGTATGCTCTTCTCTTGCGTCCTTGGATGATCTGGAGAATCAGAAATGGTGCCTTCTCTTTTGATGGAAAATTACTAATCATCGTCATTCAGGACCAAAACACTTGTCAAAGAACGAAGGAAATGAAACAAAAGTCAAAACCTTCTAATACACGTGTTCTTGCAGGTTGCCAAACGTTGTTCAAGCAAACCACACCTAATTAAACAAGATAAAAAAACACACCACATTCAAAACACTGTATTGCAGGTTTCAGAAAAGGGTACGTCCCTCTCCGCTCAACTGGAACATAACCCCTTTGGCATAACGCCTTAAGCTACAACAATGGGGGTGGTTCCAGGAACCCAAAGTAGTCCACGCAAGAGGGAACCTTGTGGATGAAACGGGAAGTGCTCCACACTACCTACTTGACTAGTGATTCCTTTGTGAGATAGCATTACCGGTTGTCCATGTGGCGACCCCAGTGATAGTACACATAGATGCACTAGTTGCCTACTATTCTTGAAGGGGGTAAAGTAAAGCCGAGATACTCCCAAACTACTTAGTGTGACTTTTTGGGTAAATCACGCTCTCTTGTGGCAACTTTGTAACACCTAGGATGAGAGAACCACCTAGGAGAATATACTTTGGCCAGGAGCCCACTTTGACCATTCTAAAATAGTGTTGAGTTGTGAACCATATTTCATTGAGAAACGTGTGACGCATTACTTTCACCTAGTTTTTACTTGCCTTAGGGCGAGGCGAAACTCTGCCGAAGTGAGGCTAGCATTTTTCATCATTTTTTGATTTATTTCCTTCACATTCTTTTGACACTTTGTTGATCAAAAGAGGTGTGATTACCTTTGTGTTTCCATTCGACTGTTTCTCTCACTTTTATGTCCGTTTACGCCCATCCATGTTTGCGGCTGGGTTAGTTAAACGTCTAAAGTGAGCGGAGGCATTTTCACGTCATTTGGTAGCCATTGTGATCTTGATACCCATGTCAAGATCGTCATTGTAGTTAGGCATGGTTCATCACCGTGGACTTCCTTAGAAGAGTTAGCTTGTTTGTCTCGTATCATTACAATTTCGATATTTACGTCTTGTTTCTTGTAAACTTGACATAAATACCTATATTGTACGGTTACGCTGCACACATTCTTAACTATTCCTAGCTATAATTTGAGATTTTTGGTTCAGTTCTATTATTACCTCGATCTCAAAAGGTGCTAGGCATTACCAATTGTGCGTGTTATATCAATAACACCTCGATATCAATACTTCACTTTCTTGCAAAGTGGGTTAACATATCTTGGTGATATTGTTGTGTCATTCACAAATCGTAATTGGCACTTTTTGAGATATAGGTCTTAATCAGATTTGAGCTCGCTCATCGTATATCTTGATTGGGAGATCACATTTAACTTCGTGTATTTACTTACGTCTTGTTCATTCCCTTGAACTTGGCATAAGTGGAGACATCTTGTTAATCATCTTGCGACATAAATTACTTTGAAACGTAGTCTAGGAAATACTTCATTTGATCAGGTTTCAATACCAAATGATTGTTTCATTGGTGATTTTATCACTCTATCACATTGGTATTCTCACACTGTTAATTTACTCTTAACACGTACATCTTGCATTTCACTTAGGGGTAGTCATTAAACTTTGAACAAATCTACAACTTACCCTAGTGAAACTTATCACGAAAACATGGCTCCCAAGACGCGTCTAGGGTTAAAGAAACAAAGATATGAGGAACAACAGATGCAAGCTTGGGAAACCTCTAACAGACAAGGGTCAAACCCATTTATCGGACACGATCTAGGACCACTATTTTCTGTAGAAAAGGAAACAGAAGAAATGGTCGACCATAGTGGAAATGAATTAGAGTCACCACGTGCAGACTTTGATTTTGACCCTACTCTACTAGATGAATTTCTTCTTAGAAACAAAGACAGAGTGTTGGCCCGGGTTGTCGAATTAGGGGCCAAATTTCCCATCGAGAATGAACCAATACTACAAACAAATGACACTACTGAGGAAGAATGCCCCCTTATCAATATGGAAGATATTTTAACAGGCGGGCATGCTTCCACTTCTTACGTAGAAAATGATAAAGTGGTAGGGCATAGAATACCCCTCATCAAAGTGCCACAAAGAAACAAAATAGAACTTGAGACAGAGGAAGAACCTCCACAGTACGAAGAGGAGGAACCTTTAGAAGAAGAGGCTATAAACCAAGCCACAATCCAACAACAAATCAGCAACCTAAGCCGACAACTTGCTTTGCTTACTTCCCATGTACAGAAAGATGCAAACAAGAACATTCAAAAGGTGAGGCCTAAGGTTAAGATCAACGAACTCCATCGGGAAAAACAAGGAGAAGAAGACATAGGGTACCATCGTGTTTACATCCCTGCTTCTCCCACTAAAGAACAATTGCTCGCACAGGAAGTGCAGTCTATGAAAGCAACGCTTGCAAGCTTACAAGAGAGCAATATAGGGAGCATCAGGAAATATCAATATGAAGAACTATGCCCCTATCCTTTTGACAAGACAATGACCCTTCAACCCTTTCCAAAGAAATTTGATATGCCAAAGTTTGACAAATACAAAGGAAAGGGAGACCCAAGGGATCATGTTAAATATTTTTACATGGCATGTCAAGAGGTGTCTTATAGTGATAATTACCTCATCAGACTTTTTCCCAAGAGTCTTGGAGGTCAAGCATTGGAATGGTTTACACGCTTACCACGAGGATCAATTTCCACCTGGCCAGAATTGGCAGAAAGATTCATGTGTCACTTCTCGTATAACATAGAGAGTGACATCACCATGGCAGACTTGTGTGGTGCCAAGCAATGCCCAAATGAGACCTTCACTAGCTTCCTCCAATGATGGAGAGGGATAGCCAGTCACTTCCCTTGTGCTTTCCCTGAAAAGTAGCTGGTCAGTATCTTCATTCCCAATCTCAACCCAGATATCACCTTCCACCTCCAAATGCATTGTGTCCATACTTTTGAGGAGGTTATCGAGAAAGGGATTCAGATAGAAAAGGCTCTCATTGCCAAAGGCACCCTTAAAAACCAATCTAAAGACAACCAAAGTGTCAAACCCATGGAAAAGCCCAAGATTTTCAACAAAAACAAAAATGTGGTGGGAGACGGAATCACTGATTCCAAACGCGTTCAAATGGTCCAAACTGGTCAACCTTTTAAACTGACCAAGGGCCCAATTCAACCACCACCAAAATGATGAACATTCACCTCTCTCAATGAACCATTGTCAGTCATACTAAAATAGTTGGATGCGGCCCACATGATGACCTATCCTACAACACAACCATTTGATGACAACGCTCCTAAACCTTCATGGTATAAGGAGCATGAATATTGTGAAATGCATCATGTTAAAGGTCATAAAATAGACAAATGTTTGTGACTTCACCACTATATTCAAGACCTCATTGACAATGGGGAGATAGAGGTGGATAACCCTGGCCACACACAAACACCTAATGAGAAAATGGGGATTTATAAGGAACCATTCCCCAAGCATGATAAGTCAGAAAAGGCAAAGCCGGATCAGGGAGAGTCATCCCAAACTTATAAAGCCATGAATTACTTGTATACCAAGAGAGATAACAATCATTACGATTCGCTTATCAGATGTATTCACTCTCCTGTTGACCATGTCAATACTATCTGGATTAAGGGAAAGGACTGCTACGGTAACAAGGCGCGCCCGCCTCGTGATTCTGGAACCCTCTCCGTTGACCCCACATACTGGTAAGTATAACCTTTTAGAACAACTTGAGAAGACGTCTGCTAAGATTTCGATCTTAGATCTTCTCAAGATATCCAATGTGCATAAGGACATTCTGTATCAAACTCTTCAGGGGTCGGGAGTGCCTTTAGAAGTCGATCCTGCACACCTTCAAGCTGCGGTGGCAAACATTGCACCAAGTGAGCATCTCACTTTCAACCATAGGGAGATCCCTACCGAGAATCCTACACATAATCTTCCCTTGTACATTGAGGTAGTTGTCACCCGCAGGAAAATCAAACGGGTGCTTGTGGATAACGGATCAGGATTGAACATCTGCACGCTTAAGCTGGTCAAACAATTGGGACATACAGAGGAAGATCTTGAGTCCCATATTATCACTATCACCACATACAACGTGGAAAGAGAATCAGCAGGTACCATCACACTGCCCAAGGAGGTAGGCCCTACTTGTCATCAGACAAAGTTTCACGTCCTAGACTTGGAACTTCCATTTAATATGCTTCTAGGCCGACCATGGATTCATGCCATGCAGGCCGTGCCATCAACGTTTCATCAATGCATCAAGTTGAAGCATGAGGGACATACGATAACAATACCAGGAGATTCAGAGCCCTTTGCTCATTGTAGAGCTCTCAATAGCTTTGCACGAAAGGGTACATATACATGTCCCTCCGTAGATATAGTTGTTCCTCTTCAGTCTGAGGCTATGGAATCCCACGTGGATTCAGATTCACTTAGTTCTTGCACTCATGGGGCGTCTACTTCAACATCTCCATTTGATTCATGGGAGATGAAAATCCTGGAATATGGCTGTGGGGAGTATAATGTACAACAAGCACTCTTGGTGTCAGATCTCTCTTTGTCACCCAAGACTAGAGGTCGACCCAACTACCACTTTAGGAGACCTAGAGAAGAACACACTATTGGGTCATTCCTACCTGGAGGCTTGTTAGCTGAGGAGAAATTGCTTGATCCACCTACTACTTGGGTCCCTGAGGACACTCAGCCATCCTGTTATCAAACCCCAGAATATGAAAAATCTAGCAGAATGATGTACTCCATGGGCTACAAAGGCCTAGGATGTGGGAGGAATGAACAAGGACAAAGAGAACCAGTCCCTCTTCCACATTTCAAAATAGAAAGATACGGCATCAGGATTCATCCTTATGGAGCACACCCCAACGATCAAGATGTGACTTGTTCTGAGCATGAGGATAGTTCCGATTACCTAGACAGCGATACAGATTCCTGTTGTAGCCAATATGAGGATCTGGCCTCCACAAACCTTTTCATGAATAACGTTGTCCTAACCATAACCCCCACTGAACCAACCCTTGACCTTGTATATCCTTCCCTTGTTGAATGGGACAAAAAACATCGCGTGCCACTAGATTTATTCGAGAATGACGAGGCTATTGCAGATTTCATGGGCATAAGGGATACAATCCCCATTGGAGATCACAAGAAAGGTTTCTCTATCGACTTAGACACCTGTGCCTACTTTGGCGAGGAGGCTGACCTTATTGGTCAGTAAAATTTAAAGAAAAGCAAGGGAAAAAGTTCTAAAGAAAAGCCTCGGAAAAAATCAAAGTCCAAGTCACACAGTGAAAACCTCTTTGAGGCACTGGCTGACAAACAAATAAGAAAATCAAAGGACAAACAAAGTGACCATGCCAAGGATGAAAATCTCATGGAGACATCCTTGGATGAAGATCTCAACCTTCCTCCTGATCCTACGCGTATGGAGGATTTATCAAAATTGTTAGTCGAAGAAACCATTGATGTCAACATTGGTACCGAAGAAGATCCCAAGATAGTAAAATTGGGGGCATCACTCTCAGCTAGAGAACAAAAGACGTTCACTATGTTGTTGTGAGAGTTCATTGATGTGTTTACATGGTCTTACAAAGACATGCCCAGCCTAGATCCAACTTTGGTCATGCGCAACCTGGTCATGCACGCAGACGCCAAGCCTATCAAATAGAAACTCTGAAAGATGCATCCAAGAGTGGCCTTGTTGGTCAAGGAAGAGTTGGAAAGGTTGCTTGCAGCAGGATTCATCTGACCAATTGACTATTCTGAATGGATATCAAACATTGTTCCTGTCCAGAAGAAACCTGTCGGTATCTGAATCTGTACGGATTTTAGGGACATCAATAAGGCTTTCCCTAAAGATGATTTTCCATTACCCAACATTGATATGATTGTTGACTCAACAGCAGGATATGAAATGCTATCACTCATGGATGGCTTTTCAGGTTATAATCAGATTAAAATCGCTGAGGAGGACCAACACAAAACAACTTTCACAACTCCTTGGGGCACCTTCTACTATCAGGTGATGCCATTTGGCCTTAAGAATGTGGGAGCAACTTATCAGTGGGCCATGACAGTAATCTTTCATGATATGATTCATGACATCATGGAAGACTACGTAGACGACATCCTGGGAAAGTCCAAAACAAGAGAGGATCATCCTATCATTTTGCGGCGTATCTTTGAGTGCCTGCGTGAATACAAAGTTAGGTTGAATCCCAAGAAGTGTGTCTTCGGGGTGCTATCAGGGAAATTATTGGGCTTCATTGTGTCAAGATGAGGTATTGAGGTAGACCCTGCTAAAGTGTCTGCCATCACTGAAATGCCTCCACCTGAAAATATCAAGCAACTGCGTAGCTTGCAGGGGAAAATTCAAGCCATTCACCACTTTATCTCACAGCTTGCAGATAAATGTCACTCATTCACCCATTTTCTTAAAAAGGACGTCACTTTCATCTGGGGACCCAAGCAACAACACGCCTTTACTTTGCTTAAATAGTACCTAGCTAATCCACCTGTCCTCATGCCTCCTACTCTAGAAGAACCACTTTTGCTCTATATTTCCACTACACAATATGCTATTGGTGCACTGCTCACCCAATATGACCTTAACCATAAGGAGAAAGTGGTGTACTATCTGAGTCACACCCTCATTGCCTATGAACTTAATTATCCTCAGATTGAAAAGGCTTGCTTGGCCATTGTTTTTACCTTTCAGAAACTTCACCATTACCTGCTGAATACTAAGACCAAGCTCATATCGAAGGTCGACCCACTCAAGTATTTGTTGTCCAAACCCACCCTCACAGGTAGAATGGCTAATTGGATCATTCTACTTAGTGAGTTTGATATAGAATTTGTCCATCAAAAATCAGTTAAAGAAAAAGTACTTGCAGATCAGCTAGCAGAAGCACCTTTGCAAAGCACGAGCCTTTGAGTCTGGATCTGCCAGATGCCTCTTTGCTCTACATTGAAGAATCTATCATATGGCAGATACATTTTGATGGATCTTTTACGTTTCATGGTTCAGGTGCAGGAGTGGTCCTTATTACTCCTTCGGGTGATCCTATACCGCAGGCTTTCCACTTGGCCTTCCCTTGCACGAACAACATTGCAGAGTATGAAGCACTCATTGCAGGGATGAAGCTAGCCATCAAGTGGAATATTCATCATGTTAAGGTTGTAGGTGATTCACAGTTAATCATTAAACAAGTAAATGATGAGTATAAGGTTAAGGATGACAAACTCATACCTTACAAAAAGTTAGTGGAAACTCTAAAGGAGTATTTTGTGTGCATCACCTTTGAGCAGATCCCAAGAGCGCAGAACAGATCAGTGGATGCTATGGAAATGGTGGGATCTATGCTTCGTATTCCACCAGGGAACAATGATATGCCATTCTTCATAGAAAATCTATGCCAGCCCACATATGACATGCCAGAATCTTGCCTGGCTTGTGAGGTTGTTGGTCCCCATTCACCATGGTATGAACCCATTTTCACCTATCTTAAGGACAACACATTCCCTCCTGATATCTCCCACTCTGAAAAGCAAAGCCTAATTCACCAGATAGCCCATTACACCCTTTTAGGAGGTACACTTTATCATCATGGCTATGACAGGAATCTGTTACGTTGTCTGGATGTGACGGAGTCAATCCAGGCAATCAAGGAAGTGCACGAAGGAGTATGCGGAGCACATACAAACGGAATGGTCTTGGCTAAGAAATTGTTGAGAGTAGGTTACTATTGGCCTACCATGGAAACTGATTGTTGCAATTACGTTAGAAAATGTGTGCTTTGCCAAAAGTATGGAAATTTTATCCATGCTCCATCACAGCCATTGCAACCAATCACTACCCCATGGCCATTCTCCAAGTGGGGACTCGATTTAATAGGGAAACTTACTCCTACCTCTTCTAATGGTCATACACATATCATCACAGCCACAGAATATTTTACAAAATGGGTGGAGGCCATCCCGTTAACCTATGTCATAGGAGCACAAATTTCTAAATTCAACATGAATCACATTATTTGTCGGTATGGCATTCCTGCAGCCATTGTTACAGATAATGGGAAGTCATTTAAGAACAAAATTGTGAAAGGTCTTTGCCAACGATTCCAAATCAGATTAAAATGGTCCACACCATATTACCCTCAAGGTAATGGACAAGCTGAGGCAACAAACAAGACTTTGGTCAGGATAATGGAGAAGATGGTCAGCAAAACAGGTCGCAACTGGCACCTACAAATTCATCCAGCCCTTTGGGCTTACCGAACATCCATTCACACCCCTACAGGTGCGACACCATATTCCCTAGTGTTCGGGACAGAATCTATCATCCCCTTAGAGATTGAACTTCCATCCCTGAGGATCTCTCTTCGAGACTATCTGGATAAGGATGAAGATTATCGAGTGGCAAGGTTGGCTGAGTTAGAGCTACTGGATGAGAGGCGCATTCACACTCTTAATCACCTGAAAGTATATCAACACAGAGTCTCCAGAAACTATAACAAGAGAATCATCCCTCGTCAGTTTGAGGTTGGTGATTTAGTCATGAAGGAGAACCAGTTCAACACCAGAGCAGAGCGAGAAAAGAAAGGGAAGTTCGAACCACATTGGTTAGGACCCTATGTCATAGTTGCCAAGTATGGCACAGGGGCATACAAGTTGGCTCACCCCAATGGTGATGAGCTCTGGGAGCCCATGAACACCATGCATCTTAAGAGGTTCTATGCCTGAACATGGCACAAGGAAGTCATAAAAATCAAAAATAAAAAAAAAAAAAATAAAATTCAGAAAAAGAAAAAGAGAAAACAGGTCGTCCACTAGTGAAAACCACGCAATTGTGGCACTTTGGGCAAGTCCTTGGGTGAAAACTAGTTTCCGGCACCTCAGGAGGATTCATTGTTCACAAGCATTCTGTATTAGAAGGGTAGTTGTCTTGGGCCTAGACCTGGTTCTGCCTCTTGTTTCCTTGTGCACACCATCCTGTCCAGCCTTGATCCGGCTTTGCTTCTTCTATTCATCTGTGAGGGACGTGGTCTTTCGTTATTTCCCATCTTACGCTAGGGGAAACTCAATGACTTCACCTTCTTGTTCATAAGTGTGTGGCTTCTGCCCTTGTATATTCCCCACCTAACGCTGGGGGCATCCACGCTTTCTTGGTTACCTGCACATAGCTTTGGAAAACCATTAGAAAACACAAAAACAATAGAAAATTGTTTCAGAAAACACAAAAACAATAGAAAATTGTTTCACAAAACACAAAAACAATAGAAAATTGTTTCAGAAAACACAAAAACAATAGAAAATTGTTTCACAAAAACCTAAACAATAGAAAATTGGTGCATGAAAACATATCTTACAAAAAACATTTACTTGCATTGTCTTGTTTCCTTGCTTTGCTTGTTGCTTGTATAGTGTTTTGCGTGCTTGCTTTTGAGTTGTTTGTTGCTTGGGTGTACTTTGTCATAGTTCATCTTTTCTTGCTTAGATTAGATTCATTCTTGCTTGTGCATATTGTGGTGTGTCTCGACATGCTAGTGAACCTTGGGAAATCATGATGTAATGTGTTAATTCATTATGTTCTTTCTTAAGCATTTGGTTGTGTTTGTTACTTGTTAATAAGACATGGTGAATCATGATGTATTGCATTAATTCCTGGTGTTCTTTGTTAGCATTTGGCTGTGTTTCTTGCATGTGCTCTATTTTTTTATCATTCACATCACATTACCATCACTATCATCACATCTAGCATCATCTATACATCATATATAAACAAAAATGCTAAGTTTTACATCATGCATGTATGCTAAGCTAATCATCACATATCGTATCATCAATGGGGGCAAGAGGGGTTGCGCATAATCAAAAATCTATACCCCCCACACCAATATCATCATATCATCCCATCCATATACATCAAAATAACACATGAAAGCAACATTTGATATCATCTACAGATCTATCATCTAAGCATCCACAGCACATGTATACATCAAACATCAGAATCAGATACATACAAAGTACAAAATCAGATAATACATCCATAAGTGCTGAATCAAAACATGTGGCATGCAATGAGAATCAATGTATGCCCACTCATGTCACAACGCATCCATAAGTGCTGAATTAAACAAACGCAACATGCAATGAGAATCAACATATAGTAATTTCTGAAAAGGGGTATTTCACATCATAGAATTATGCCCACTCATGCCACATGCATCAAAGTACAACAACAATACAATGCATCATACGAAAACATCATAACAATATCCATAAATGCTGAATCAAGACAATAACATGCATCGAATCCAATGCAGGCAACAAGCCCGCTCAAGATACATAAACACGATTCATGTCCCATCATCAATTGGCTCCCCATATATTTACAGACAATGCAAAAACCATCTATATACATGTATCAACAAAACAAAGATGTCCATCATCTCATAACCATGTGTATCGAAGCCAAAACAAAATGAGTCCTCATATATATATATATGTGTGTCAAATATACATCTGTATCAAAAATGGATACATACAAATCTATGCTCTATATCAAAAATGCCTTCAGCTGAGGCGTACAACAGGAATACATCAAAAATGTCTGTATAATACACAATGTCCTGATCAGTGCTCAATATAAATACATCGGTGATACACAATGCCATCAAAAAGGGGCATGTATCTGAAAGAATCAAGCCTTCATCATGAGGCATCATCAAAAATACATGTCTACAATCACTGTACATCAAAATCAGCCTTCATAAGAGGCATACATACAAAAGAATCTATACAATACAAAGGTGGCTATCAACCACAGCTCTCACCCTCACCGGGGCTCCCAGGTCTATCCTCTAGACACCAGACATCTGTAGGCTGGGCTAGCACTGGTCTCACCAGCTACTCTGGAAGGGGCTGTCTAACTGATCTGGTGGAATGACCAGACCTCCATGAATGAGAGCCTGATGCACTCGATCCTGATAACTGTGGCAATGCCACTCTCTGCTCTGGTGGCACCACTCTGTAGTATGTTGTCCTATAAAAAAGTGCCTCACCACCAAGCCTGGTGGCATCACGAATCAAATCTGCATCTCCTGAGGTGAGCGCTGCCTGAAGGGCAGTGTCTCACTCACCTGTAACCCAGCCCAGGTCTGCCTCGGCCTGTCTAGAGGTGGCAGCCTCTCGATCTCTCTCCATGGTCATCACCTGTAGCTCGGCACGGGCCTGGTCCCTCTGGGCTACTACTACCTGATAACGTGTATACACGTGGTCTCTCTGTGCCACGACCATGCACAGCTGTGACTGGGACTGATGTAAGAGACTCAGTATCTGTGCCCCCTGTGTAGCTGTCTCTCAGATCTGGCTCTGCCATGCTGCTCTGTCATCTCCTGGCCTGGCCTGGGCCCGAGCCTGATCCCACCCTGAAAGTAATGTAACAATATGGGCTCGGGCCTCATCTCTCTCTGTTGTGGCTGTCACACACCAGCCTCGAGCCTCGTCTCTCTCTGCTCTCACCGCGTCTCTCTCGGCTAAGAGCTGTTGCACCTGTACCTGTGTTGTGGCTATCTGCGCCGCTGGCTGTGAAGCTATACATGCCTCAGGGACTGGTCCCTGCGGTGCTCTGGAAGACTGCCCCTACTCAAATACTCTACCTCGGGGTGGAGGCATAGCTACCTGTGCTGGGCCCTGTGGCCTCGGTCCCTGTGCCTGTGCGGCACCCTGTCCATCATGAGGGATCCCATCAAAAGGATCCTCAGGGTCTGGCCCCAATGCTACTACTCTGGCCCTGCACTCTGACCCATGCCATACCTCCACAGGAGGGTGAATACCTGCTACCCATGCTACCTCTGGAATAGTCAGTCATTGGGGTAACACTGTAGCATACCACACTGCATAATCAGTTGTGGTCCCCAAATCTCTAATCTGCCATAATGGATCCCATGCCTGGGGGACCACCTATAGGAAACTAGCCCTGGCTCAGGCTGCTACAATCTGAGGCCCCATAGTCTACCTCTCAGAGTCCCTGCGAGCATGCCAGATATCTGGCTGCGGGACACCCTGTACTCGGCCTAGCTACCACTGGCACCTGTCAACACGATACAACTCCATGATGTAGCTACGGCTGCCAATCAAGAAGTGCTCCACCAAGCACATGCTAAGCTCTGTGGCATCCTCTGGCCACTGGAAGTGTCTATATGGATGCCAAATGACATCTATCACTGCTAGCTCATCAAACTCCCACCTATATCTGAATAGGCTACCAAGGTGACCATAGATGTCTCCGCCAACTGCTATCCAAGCCATGTATGATGGCTCCTCGAGGTCTCAAACTCAGAATGGGCCAACAGGGCATCCAATGGCTATATGATCCCATGACCATATCTGTAACAATGATGCCAGCCCCACGGTCTTCTGACCGTGGTATGTGATAAGTTGTAAATCCCAGTATAAATGGGCCAGTATACACTGACCCCAGCAATAACTCTCACCACTGTAAATCCCATGTACTACTAGTAGCAATCCTCTCGGGAATGAAGTCCCTCTCTTATCAGTGAGTAGAAACCCACTGATAAGTGCCATGATATACAGTGGCCCCTGATGCAATGTCAAGTCTGAGACGCAATCGTGTAAGGCCACAGTCATCCCGTCATGTGGGATGTCATCAACACCAATAACGCACTGCATGCTACTCTGATCAACCCTACATCTGAGCTATACTTGATCAATGTACCCATCATGGTCACACGCAGGATCCGCCACACATCCTCTATCGTCACTGTCATCTCACATGTGGGTAGTCTAAAACACTGACTCTCGTTGTGCCATCGCTCGGCAAGCACAGTCAGGAGGCCATGATCCAGTACAATGGATGGCATCCGAGCCATGGGGCCCAGCCCCACTGCCTCCAGTAATATGGCCATCTCTCGGTGGTCACGCCGGTGCATACTGCCCTCTAACTCGGCAATCCAGGAGTGACGCTCCCACGTCTGCAACACTGGTAGTCATCTCTACAAAATAACACGCCACTCATTAGTTTCTAGCATTTCATCTAAAAATCTATCTCTTTTTTTAGGGTTAACCCAAAAATCCTAAAAATTCTTCTAAGTGTCACATTTTTGGACACTTTCCTATCTTTTTCTACCTGTCTAGGGCACCTGCGCACCCTTTTGGGCATGTGCGCCACATTTCTAGTGCCTGTGCTTGTGCGTGGGTGTTTTCTGGCACGTGCACCCTCTTTCAGGTGCCTGCGCACCCTTTTTGGCATGTGTGCCACCTAATTGGTGCTTGCGCATGCATATGTGTGCTTCTGCCTGTGTGCGCTTAACTACCCATGCCTGTGCGATGCTTTTCACATGTGCACCCCTTTCCCAGTGTGTGCACATGTGTGCACATGTGCTCATGTGTGCGCGTGCATGTGTGTGTGTGTGATTTTTGACTGCGCATGTGCGCGCATAGCCCTGGCACCTGCACCCTTAAATGGATGCCTACACCCCCAAAGTGGCACATGCGTGCCCTAACCCATGCCTGCGCCTATGCGCAGGCACGCCTACACATTTTCTATGCCTAAATACCCTAATTAATGCATTAATGACAAAATTTTAAGGGCAAGGTTGCGATACTCACAAATGGCCCCTCGTCCGCATGCCTCTGGTACCCCCAGACTGCGTCAGCATGCCTCAAACGGTCTCATGCGATCACCATCTCTCCTGAGTGTCAGAGCCTCACGGTAAGTTTTCTAAACTAAGTGGTTAAAATGAACTGATTGCGATGTTTTTACCCCCCTGGGGGGTATATTAACCTATTTTTCACCATTCGGAAGGCTGGGAAACCCGTTTCGATCACCGTTTTCTCCTCTGTTCGCTGTGGAATAATTATTTTTATTAAATAATTATTTTTCTCTTCTTTTTCACCGTATTGGGGCATTTTTTGTCCAATACCCCTTTCTTCTCCCCCAGACAATTTTATTGCTCCCTGGTGATTTTTATTCTTCTTCACACTCTCGTAAATAATTATTTTTCAAATAATTATTTTTTTTTAATTTTTCCACTAAACAAGGACATTATTTGTCATTTGTTTCTCCTTTCTTCCACCTAGGGCACTTTCTGTTGCCCCTAGGCCCTTCATTTTCTTCTTCTACTTTCTTCTACTGTTCACCATGGTTCGGAAGGCAAAAAAAATAAAAACTTAATATATATATCAAAAATTCCAAAAACAAGGCAAAAATTTTCAAAAAATCCTAAAAAGTAAAAAACCCTACAAAATGGTAACTTGCTTATTACGGCTGAAACTTGTGTCTTGCGCATGGTATTTTCTCCATATCCTGTTGGTTTGTCTCACATCTTCCCCAATTAATATGACTCACGGATCACCGGATTCACAACCATTCACAAAGCTAGCTGCTTGCTTCGTCTGTACTCTGGGGCACTTTTGGTTGCCTGGTGTTGTTTCGTTGCGCACAAACACTTTTCATGGACCCCGTGTCCATTGTCATTTCCCCTTGCATGTATCCTTGCTTGGGGCATCATTTTTAACCCTTTTCGTCAATCACGAACTTGTGGATCTCTTCAGCACTGATAACAAAACATTTGTACAACTGTCTTGACCGTTGTTGGGTTGGATATGTGCGTTCGTACTTGTTTTCCCTGTTAGATGAGCTTGTTTCCTTCTCGTATTGCATTGCATTTTTGTATGTTGCGTGGAGTTGGTACTTTCAGCAATGGACAATTGTTCGTAGTATGGCTTTTCATGTCATTCTACCTTTGTCGTATGCTTATATTTTTAATAAGGGCCGATGATGTAGTTCCTATGGCAATATGATGACATCAAATTTGTTCCAAATAAATAGCGGCTAGAGGCTAAGCTCTTCTCTCCCCTCTTCCTTATTTCTTCTACACCACTTCCCTTTTCACCCCTAATTTTCTCTCTCATCGGGGCATCCTGCCTCTTCCCCATTCTTCTATCTATATCTCACCTTTTTCGATCGTCGATCGACTTCTTTCATCACCCCATCGACACTCGAGGGGGCATCTCTCCCTCCTACTAATTTTTCTTCTATCCCTTCAAAAAATTTTTCCATCTACTATCTTTGAAGTGACATCACTTACGCCACCCCAAAGAGGGGCAAATGTAGACACCTATAATTACGCCTAAGCAATTTAAATACTTAAATTGCGCTAATCATCCCCTTTCTCACAAATTGACGACTATCATCAAAAGCGCTCATATTCCCTCTTGTTGTCATTAATTAATTACAATACGCTAATTGATTAAGTCACCTATCCAGCTAACAACCTAATTAACGACCTTCCGTTAATTAATCACCTCCTCTATCTAGATTAATTAATTATTATTAATTAATTAGTCTTCCCCTTCATTTAACTAGTAAATCAATATTTAATTGATTTAATCCCCTTCTAATAGCCTAAATCACACTAATATTCTTCTAATTGGCTTCTATAAGCTTACACCTACCTATTAATTAATCACCTTTGATTAATTAAAACACCCCCCAACTCCCATGACTTGCTAAACATGTATTAAACCCTTCTAAAGTAAGGTTACCTTTAATAAAGCAACCTTATCCATTCCTAATCATGTTTTACCTTTATCCCACATTCATGAGGATGTGTTGAATCCTTTATCCTTTGGGCTATATAAAGAGCCCTCCACCTACCTTTTTACTTACACCTAAACTCCTTAAGAGAGCAAATGCAAAGCATATAGCAAAGAGACTAAGAGCTTGCACCTTGTTTCTTGAGAGTTCATCATCTTGAAGAGTTAAGCCTCTTTCTTAAAGTGCTTGGGTCATATGGGAGGTGTCAAAAGGGTCTTGTAGCCCAACTTTGATTAGCCCCCATTCCTAGGTTCTTGGAACATTAAGGACAACTATTTTTGATAGCCATGGAACCTACCTAGGTTCTTTCATTTGCATGTTGTTAAAGAATAGAGGTTATTTAGATACTTAACATTGTTGATTTCATAGTTTTATTGATAAATGTTAGCATCTAACCCTTGATTAATTCTTATCATGATGGTGCTTACAATGTTTGTTTAATTCTTGCTAATCAAGACTATTTAGGTGTTAGTCTTCCATTCATATTTAGCATTAGTTAGAAACAAAAACTTACACACACATCGAGTGACCTCTTATGATGCTAATGAACAAGGAGCTATGACATATTGTTACCAATGATTGTAAATATTACCTTAGAAGGATTTTGAAATGCATAAAATTTTATAACTTTTTCATTTGAACTCCCTTTGTCCCTCTTAGATAATTGTGACCCTTAGTAGCAGATTACCATGTGCTTTCTCGTAGGGTGTAGTTTCCCCCATCCATGATTGCTTTTAAAGTTAATAGATCATGGAACCTCTCTTAAGGGTATTGGTGAAAGAAATGTTGATGCATTTTACTAAATGATTTAAATAGTTCCTTGGAAGAAATTTGAAAAGCATATAGTTGTTGGGTTGTCTTGTTATATGCTTTAATACTTGGGTTTTTAAGAGTGATGAAATGAGTTGTTAGTTACAGGGTCACTACTTGTAGTCATGAATCCCTAAGTGTAGCTTATGTGTCATTTGAATTACAATTTTTCTAAAACAATGCCAATAAGAGTTCCAAAGTAACCATGTAAGAGTAATGGAAAATGAGAGTAAATAAGATATTTGTTTAGGAATAAAGTTATGCTTGAAGTATTCATAATTGATTTAGGAATTCTCTTATTGTTAAGAAAAAAAATATATGAATTTTTCTTGGAGAAATCAAGCATTTGAGCCAACACAAACTCTTATATAACAAAAAAAAATTTATGACGTGTAAATGTTAAATCGACTTAAACTAACTGTTGAACTATAAAAACTTGTAACATGAAAAATAGGGTACTATGATGGAAGGATGTTTATGGGAAGAGGTATCTTGAATCTAAATCACCCTTAAATCCTAATAATTCCTTCCTTGACCTCACGATAGTTCCCCTTGTCTAGCAAAGGTAAAATTTAAACATCAAATATACGTCTTGAAAAGTAGAACCTTAACATCTTGTTAGTTCCTTTTCGTAACGAGGATAAAATTTAACGTCAATTAAACATATTTTGAGAAACAAACCTTTAATGTAAGAATGAATATTAGGAGGCTCGTAGGTGTTTAAAATGAATTTAATTAACAAATGAGTTGTGGATAATTAATGGAAATTGAGAAAGAAACCAACAGTGCATCCTCTTTTAAAGGCTAATGTTATACGAAAATAAAGTATTTGAAGTTTTAGAAAAAATGAAATTTTACACCCTTACTAGTTTAATTCACTTGAAATATAAGGTTATATAATGTAAAGCTAAATGTAATAAATATGTAAACCATAAAAAGGCCATGTTGTGGAGTATGCCTATCCTTGTGTCTTACCGTAGTTGGGTCATTGTCTTGGTTTACGTCATTTGAGTAAGACATTGATGTGTACCCTATGTTATCATGTTTGTATGAGTGGGTTCATGTTTGTGTAAGTGTCTTATGTGATGTTGAATTTTTTATTTGATCCCATGTGGTGTTGTGTATGAGCAATGGAAAACAAAAAAAATTATTCTGATAATTTTTTTGTTATATTTTGTGTGTCAAATATGTGAGTGTTACATATGGTATCAGAGCTAGGTTCATGCTCTCAAACCTCTGGGATAGATTGGAGTTGTGATGATTTTACATGGTGGTGGTGGAGATGGGAAGAGTAATGTGATATATGTTGTGATGTGAACAATGTTGTAATTGTGATATTATGAATGCACATGTTGTGCATGTCACTTAGTGTGTATTTGTTATCATGTTGATGTGCTTGTGATGAGAGTATTCACTCTCCTTTTCATGGATTCAATGAGGAGTTCACATGTGATGTACCACCTTGTTGTGTGTGAAAATAATGTTATTGTGGATTGTGGAGTGTTGGAGTGTTTGTTATTCTGTGATATGTAGGTGTGTTGATGTGTTGTATGAAAAAATTGGTGTATAGTGAATTGGATTGTATCATGATGTCACCACCATGTTGTGATGAATCGTGTGTCACCATGTTGTATTGAAATTGACTATATGTTGTAATGTTAGTCATTGTGTTCATCATACATATAATTTGTGTAATATGTGATGGTTCATGTCATGAATTAGGGGCATATGGTGATCGTATGACCCCTATTGTATAGTACTTGCACTTTGGGTGCATTATGTGGAAATGTGATGTATTGTAACCCATGAAAGTAATGATTGTGTTATACCCTATATATACCATGCATAAGATGCTATGGTTAATGTGTGTGAATCACCATTGTGTTAGTAATGTAGTTATGTGTTATGTTGTGAACCTTACACTAACCAACCCTAAGGGAAGAAATCAGTAAAAAGTGTATGTTTGGAGAGAGGAAATGAGTACCATTGACCAGTCACTCGAGCCGAGTATGAGATAGGAGGTGGAGTCTTACATAGACTGAAAATCCACCTCTGTTTGTTTGGTATGTATGGAAAATTTCCCAATGGGCACCATATATATTGTGTTTCGTGAACACCTTAGGCTCAGTAGATGGTGACCTGTACCTTTTTCTCTCTCCCTATATGGTTGTCATAGATGACCTATGTGTACCTTAGCATTGGTGTACCATTGACCAGTCACTTGAGCCGAGTACGAGATAGGGAGTGGAGTCTTACATAGATTGAAAACCCACTTCTGTTCATTTGGTATGCATGAATACCATGTATATTGTGTTTTGCGAACACCTTAGGCTCAGTGAATGACAACCTATACACCCCCTCTCAGACTATGTTGAGACTATGTTGAGCCTTGTGGGAGTATGGAGGGATGATTCAGGAAGAGATGATGACAGTTATATTATTTGATATGTTATTTTACAAGTTGAGGCTCGATGTCTGAGTGCCAACAACTCGATGAGTACCCCTTTGGTGGCCATATAAGGCCACATAGTGATTGTGATGTGTTATTTCTCTATACATATTTTATTCATAAATTTAATCTTTTCTTCTCTTTTTGTTCTAGAACCAACAAATTTATTTATTTAACTTTTGGTTGAATTGTTGCAATTTTGGGCATTTTATTTTGTTGTTGCACTAACATGTGATTTTTTTCACTAACTATGGCTATTTAGCCATTTGTTTTTCTTAGTTTTAAATTTTCTTTTCAAGTTTAAAATTTTATAGCCTAGCCCAAGGCTTGGGATTTTTTCCACTTGGCATTTGAAATGGATTGTTATGTTGGTTCTAATGTCGTAATGTGTTGGAATAGGGTCATGGGATTCACCATGGAGTGGTTGGACCTATGGACCCACTTCATTGTATGGGGGTACACCCCAAGGGGGTCATAACACCATGTAGTTTTTGAACTATAGGTTACTATGCCACTTGGGTGGGGGTGACAGGGCTCTATGTGCCTAGGGCCATAGGGTGACCCGACCTCATTAAATGGAGAAAGGAGATGGGGCTCTATGGTTGAGTGACCCATGATATTATTGATGGGGATATATGGTTGAGTGACCCATATTCTTGATGGGGCTCTATGGTTGAGTGACCCACTATTAATTATGGGGATCTATGGTTGAGTGACCTCATATTCTTGATGGGGCTCTATGGTTGAGTGACCCGATATGGAGAAATAAGGAGATGGGGCTCTATGGTTGAGTGACCCGGCTTGGTTTTGGCACTATGATTCTTTCTCTTTGGGAGGTATATGGAGTTTTATTGTGATGTTTGGGAGGTATATGGAGTTTTTTTTTGATGGAGATATTGGAGTTTTTTCATGATGTTTTGTGATGTGTGGAGTTGGTATTATGAATTATGTGTACTCTTGTGAGTCTTGTTAGGCATTGTTATGATTGAGGTTTGATGCTCCCCTTGGTTAGTATGTACTATTGGATATTGTCTTGGCACTGTGTCGGTATAGTCATGGTCTTTGGGTCATGTGATACCAGTTGTATATGTATCAGCGTGATGATTTTGTTTGTCAGTCACATGTGTGTGTTGGATTTATGCCTATGACATAATTGTTGGAAATTTTCATTATGTGGACTACTTGTTGTCTTTCCATGGTGGAATTAGAGGTCTTGTGATGTGATACATTCATGAAAGTATGTAGCAAGATGTCTCATGGGTCATTTGTGTTGTGTTGAGTTTTGTGTGACATCTTGAGGCCAATTACTGTTGGGCACCCATGAACATAAGACAATTGAAATTCTAAACAATGAATACTAAGAGTTTGAGATTAAGAAATATTGTAAAAAAAAGACTAATTGAGTAATAAAGTAAAAGATAACTAACTACCAATCTTCACAGAACATTAAAATTTAAGATATTGCAAAATTTAATCTTTTCCTTGTGGTCACATTGTACCAACAAGTTGTTTTGTTAAACTACATGTGTCATTATTGACCTTCTTTCCTATGTATCCTTCAAGCTTCAGGTTTGTGTCACATCGAGGATGATTCTCTTTAAGGGGATGGAAATGTAGTACCCATGTTTTGAAACACTACCATTAAGGTGAGTAAATTTGAGTGAATAGATGTTGGTAAGTAAATTTAATTTTTTGTTTTTAGACCTGTGCATTTCCTTGCATAATAATCCAAGCACATTATTTGAGATCAAAGGCGTAAGACCACGATGAACCTAGGTTAACATTGTAATTTAGCAGTAATTGGATAGAGACAATTCCAACCATGAAGAACCCAAGTTAAAGAAGCTTTACTGAAAATGGTAAAGTAGATTGGGTTAATCACACATAATTAAATAAACAGAAGAATGTGACATGGAACTGTGTTAATTGATCTCACCTAATAGCTGTCTAAAATCAATACCATTATGGTTAAATCAGCCCTGTACATCAGAGAGATAAATCTATAACCTAATATCTCCTATGTTTTCTATATACAAATTGATAATCTGGATTTGTATCTATTGTCTTGCAAGTGGGTTCATTTATGTCTATGTAGAGGAAAAGAAGCTGTGCTTCTTTGTTGTTTTTTTTAGTATACAGTAAAACCTGAAAGATTGAACTATTAATGAAGCATGTCTAATTTATAGTAATGTCTAGCTTGCTCACTTTGGGTTATATCTTTTTTACCCTCTTTAATCTACTCTGGAATTACCTTCTGCTATTCTGCACAGAGATTTTGCAACACCATTCTTATGGGAGTAAGCAATATGAGCTAAAGAATGAAAGTTACTTGGCATAGTATAAACCTTTACAAAGCTAATGGAATTCTAAGTTATATTTGTTAGTTTTTATTGTTATAAGACATTGAAACTTTCCACATTATTTGCTATCTGTAAAATGGGAGATTCAAGGATTGTTCAATGCAAAAGATGGGAAGTTAAAGAATGCCATACAAAGATGTGGTTGAAAGCCAGGCCTTGTTAAAAGCCTTCATAGACTTCTTTAATAATTTGGCTTAGGGGAAAAGACAAGTGTACTGCACTTGTTTGAGGTGGAATTTCATTCATGTTAAGAGGAAATGCAATAAGATTTGGGATAAGAGTATAGGAATCCTCCCAACTGATAATGACCTTCTATGAATACAATCCAAAAATGTTCACCCATGCTTGAGCAATATCTCAACCTTGTAAAAATGGGGAGATTTTGTGGGAGTGGAAGTGTGTAAAGGATTGTAGAAAATCTTATATTGGTGTTTAGATCTCTTACTGTTTAGGCTTTTAGTCTTGGTGAAAATGTGATTACTGTATATTGTGCAAATGATGCACTTGAAGAGACTTGAGGCTGCTTATGCCTCAACATGATGAGAATTAATTTTACAAATGGACATGCAAATATGAAAATTAGTGGTGCTTTGGTAGATACTTTATACATGAAGAAATTGGGGCTGACATCAAAATCCAAAACAAATATTTGAAAGAAAGACACTGAGAATGTGGATTTACAGGGTAAATGTTGAGAATAGTTGTAAAATGTCATGGATTTTTGTGTGTAAAGCGAGGAAGTTATGAAAAATACTCCCATAAATTGTTTCTTGGAATGCCTAAAGCTGATGCAGTCTCATCAAATGCGAGGATCGTGGGATTATCGTAAAAGGTATGGATCACTCTTCCTCTCCCTTCAAACTAAACATTTCATCATTTATTTTTTTAGTGTTGGATTTCAGTATGTTATATATTAAAATAGAACTGCATATTAGAATGAATGATATGGATTTTACCTTTCCCAAAAATATTTTTCTTTAAAAGCAAAAAAATTAGGCCTTTAGAACCATGCACATGAAGCACCATGTCAAATGGTTAATGGGTAACAAAACCTAAAACAAGATCCATGTCAACCCAAGACACCATGAAGTTTCTTAACCAAGATGACTAACTCGATTAGATGCCTTAACGATGGTGAGATTTGATACCCTTTTAACACTTCAGTCACTTTTGGTGACGTTCCCACATTATGAAATTGTGATCATTTTTCTTACAAATGTTGTATCGATTTGGTGTAACTAGAAAACACCTTCACCTACCTATAGCACTCTTATGTGAGAATTGAAACCAACTCTCAGTTTCATAAAAATAATTTCATAAGTTAGAGTTTCAAGTGGATGTTAGGGCCCACTGGTTGTCATACAACAGAAGTGTTCAATGTGTTTACGATAATTGGTCTCAAAGTCACCTTCATAAATTGAGCCTTATTTAACGTAATCAAATTCTGTTGAATCTAGTGAGTTATTTTTTATAGGGGAGTAGGTAGGAATTGATGAAATTTATGTTTGAACTTAAAATGAGTGGTTTTGGAAACCATACTGTAAGCACTTTAGTTGTTTGGTCAATTTTCACACACTCACAACTTAAGCTAGAAAATATTTCTGAGGATCCCATTGGTTTTGTAAATTACTCGTGAACCCTTTTTAATTTTAGTGGCGAATATTCGTAATATGGTGAAAATTTCATTTTAGGAAAATTTGAAAAGGTGATTTTTTCAGAGCAGGTCAGTGTCCTGTTCGCCTAAAATTTACAGTATATATTTTTTTGGGGTCGGCTTCACCTACATTTGAAAACATCTCCTATAAAAACCTAGGTGATTCACCAGGTAGTATACTACCACCAGGCACCATACTACCACACAACTACTTACCAACACAATTTTTGATGAAGACGGGTGACTGATATTTGTTGACGCACGAATTTTTTGACTGACGCGTGACTCAAATTTGGACGGTTGGGGTTAGCTATTGATGTGTGACAGGAATATTTGTTGACGCGTGACTCATTGAATTTGCTGACGCATGACAAGGAGGTATTGCAGACGTGACTTAGTGAATTTTCTGACGCGTGACTCAGTTTCCTGTGACGCGTGACTTGTTTTTCTCTGACGCGTGACTCATTTTCCTCTGACGCGTGACTTGGTTTCCTCTGACATGCGACTTAGTGTTATACCTGACGCATGACACAATTTTCTCTGACGCGTGACTTGCTTCTTTTGCTGACACATGACTCTATTCAGAATAATGGAAGGTGCTAGTCCTCAGAATGCGAAGACCCAAAAAGTAACTAAGAAATCTCAGAAGTCCCTGTTCAAGTATTTTGGAAACTCTGCTGATACAGATAGCGCAACTACCAGCAACCATATAGCTGCCACCAGAAAGAATCAGAATACTGACTGTGTGGAAGGTAATATCGAGGTGGACATGCATTCTGCATAGTATCAACCAAATGACACCTATGATGATACCATGCCAGATCTTGAAGATATACCTGTTGAGATGCCAGATCCTGAAGATATTCTTCCTGTTGGGGTGCAACCAGGAGTGCATCAAGATATCACACATACAAATACTCAGCAAAATGGAACACAAAAATCAATTTCAAATTCTGGTTCACGAAAGAGGAAACCAGGTGATTGTGATATTGCTCAAAATTCTACTCAAAAAAGTAAAACATTGAAAACGAACAAGAATATGTGGACCATTGGGAGGACATATAAGTTTGATTGGGCTGCCAAATTTCCATTTATCGAACATGTACAACCATCTAATTCAGAAGAGATCCCATCTGAATGTACATGTACAATATGTACGTGGAAATTGGGAAAGCAGCAAAAAATGCAAATGAAGCTGGACACTATAGAAAAACACTGTGGAAAACAATATTTGACTGTAACGGGGGCGGATGGCCAGAAAATCAAAACACACAGGTGGAAAACTGAAAAAGAATGCATGCATGTTAAATACACAGTGGATTATGAAGCGGAGCAGAAAAAATGCAAACATCTCATGGAAAAGGGAGGAACGATCACATCACAAATTGGTAAGATGAATCAAACAAATCTACATGCAAAACTCATACAGTTCTCTACTTTATTTCACATACTAAAGAAAGGAAGACCGATTTTGGATTTCCTCGATTTCAAAGTTTTGTATCAATATAATGGAGTGCCCAACGTACCTCAGTCTCATTGGTCTGAAAGTAGTGCATGGGAAATGGAAAAATGCCTTTCGATGATAGAGAAGGAAGATTTGAAAGAGAATGTGAAAAAATCAAAGTTTATCTCTCTTTCAATTGATGAAGTGACAACAGTTCGACAACACTGCATGGGTATGTATCCACATCTATACTTTAGAAAATCATATAAGGACACCTCATCTGCTGGGTGTTATGAAAATGGTTGAAAACTGTAATGCCAAAAACCTACATAAAATAGTTGTTTCTCATTTGAAAGATATTGCTAGAATGACTGATTATGAAATTGCTACGAAGTTGGTATGCATCAGAGCAGATGGTGCATCAGTCATGCAGGGTCACCAAACAGGGTTGTGTGTTAGATTACAAACAACAGTGGCCCCATATATGCTACCAATTCACTGTATGGCTCACAGAATGAATTTAGCGTATAAAATGGTAAGCAACTACAAAAATGTTGCTAAAGTAGAAGACCTTATAAGAGAACTTCATGCCTATATGGAAAGCAACCCAAAGTGATTTCTTGAGTTCCAGAAATTCACAATTGGAATTACAGATGGCAAAAAACTTCTGAAGGATGTTGAGATGAGATGGATCTCTTTGTATGAACCTGCATGCAGAGTTCGTGAGGAGTATCCTTCGTTGGTTGGTTTCATGCACAAATATCATCATGAAGTTGACAGGGCGAGGGACTTGTTGTTCCGTTTAACTGATTTGGAGACATTGCTTACATTGGTTGGTATTCTTCCAATGTTGCAGGAGATCAATACACTGATGAAGCATGCACAGGGGAGATTAATCTATATTGTGGATTTTATACGGATGAGAAAAATGGTATGTCAAAGTCTTGATGTCTTGTACTGTTCCCAAGATAGTTTTGATACACCTGTTTTTGAGAATTGGAAATCTTTGTTAGATCTTAAAAATCCCAGTAACTATTTGAGATTTAATATCCACGATCACCTCTGCATCAATGTTAATGGGAGGGACATACCACTGCACATTTTGCAAAAATGTCAAGCTATTCCAAGATCAGAACGAGAAGATGTTCCTGTGACACGTAATCTCTTTGAGTCTGTTATAGTTGAAACAAGAATAAAGCTTAAAAAAATTTCAGAATCCTTATCATCAGAAATTAGAGAACGTTTCTCCAAAGATAAAATTCTTGAAGCAATGGGTGTGATGAATCCTAATTTTTGGAATACTGAAGGTGGTCGTGCAGACTTTGTAAGAAAGCATTTCCATAAATCCATGGGTACAATAATGGAACATTTCACAAAGACTTCAGAGTTCAAGGGTATGGAAATCAAAGGTATACTGAATGCTGATTTATTAAAGTTTCAATCAACAAATTTTGCAACAACAATGAGGAACCAATATAAAAATTTAGACGAACCTTCTGAAAGTGGTGCTATTACAAGGTTGTGGCGAGGAATCTATCAAAGTTCTATCTTACAAGAAGACATCAGTGAATATTTCAGATTATATGAGTTATGCCAAACAATGATTTTGGGGTCTGTGGAGGATGAAAGGGTTTTCAGTGCTTTATCATTTATAAAATCAAAACTGAGAAACAGGTTGGATAAAAATCTGGAAAGTTGCATGAGGTGTTATGTATCTCGCTACTCCATGGAAACCTTTCCTTTCGACAGAGAAATTGCGCATTGGAATTCCCTTTCCGAAAGAAGAGGTGTGAATAATACAGCTACAAGTACAACTGTTCCCAATGATGAGAGTGGAATTGGCACATCGTCACACTCTATAGAAGAGAACATGGAGTTTGAAGAAGCTATTGATAATGGATTGTTTCAACTTTAAATAGGTATCTCCTTGACCTTACTTTTATTGTTTGTCACCTTACATTTTAACTGTGGTTATTTATTCAATTTCATATTAACTCTACAGATGCAAATATTGACTGAGGAGGTTTTTTATCAAATTTTGTTTCAGCTCTTGTTATCATTAAAGATGTTTCATGTTATAGGTATATATATTTACATTTATTTAAATACAATTATTTCATCTTTTTTTTTGAAAACGTGGGTTGACATCCATCCGAGGAAGCTCACACTTCTCGGGACTGACAATGTCAGGAAACTCACCCATCTATCTACTAATCCATTTCTCATGTTGAGTTTTCTTAAATCAAAGATCTAGCACACTACGAAGGATGATTTCTCATATTCCTTCCATATGCTTTTTCACAGCCATCTAAAACACAAGAGGTAACTTAAACCCTATCATATGACATTTCTTGATTTTTTACAATTATGTTTAATTTATTTTTATATTTGTGAAATGCTTTGATATATTGTTTAAACTTTGTGGGATAAAATCACACAATCAAATTTTACAAAGAGAGGAAGATTTTTCCATATTAAGATGTTTATTTCATAACACATTCCAAATTTTATACAATTCATCATCCACGATCCTGCTTGAAGCTAAATCTACGTCCACATAAAATTCATCATTATCCATATATATTTTAATGTCATCATCCACATCTAATGTCATCATATCACTATCATAATCCTGACACTCAATTATTTAAAACAATTATTTATCTATTTTAAAACAATCCATATCTATTTTAAAACAATCCTGAACACATTCCAATTTTTTTAAAACAATTATCCATTATCATCATTCATCATCATCTATATCCATTCTAATGTCTCTATCATACTACATTCCATATTCCATTGAGAACTATTATCTCTTGTACTACATTCTATACATAATATTTCTTAAATAAAAAATTTCAAGTTTCATCAAATCTAGATCTAAATCTTAAAGATTATAAAGTATTCCACATACAATTCATGATAATCCATATCTATGATTCTATTCTAATGTCATCATCCACATCTAATGCAATCATCATTACAAGTAGAGAAGATTTTAATGATTTAACATCATTTAAGAAACCTGATACAGAGTTTGAATATTAAGTTTCATGAGAAGATGTCTTATAATACCATATTCCATTTTTCTTAAAACAAATAATTTAACAAATTATCATAACATAAACACCATAATACAATCAAATTCTATACAAATATAAAAAGGAAATCTAAATGCATATTTAATTATTATAAAATATATTCATAAAATTAAAGGAAGATATAAATTATAAAAAGTATTTCAAGTTTCAAATTCCAAATTCCAGATAATAAATTTCAAATTCCATAATATAAATATAAAATTAAAGATTATAAAGTATTTCAAGTTTCAAATTCCAAATCCAGATAATAATTTTCAAATATAGATTATAAAGTATTTCAAACCCTCAATCTTTCCACCCTCAATCATGAAATTTTTTAACCCTCAATTTTTTCACCCTCAATTTTTGTACCCCCTTCCTCAATGGCTTCCACTCCTGTACTCCTTTCCCCAATGGCTTCTCCACCTGTACCCCTTTCCCCAATGGCTTGAATAATCTCTTCCATGTTCTTTGTTCTTTTCCCCAGCTTTGGTTTTGAATAATTTCATTGAAGCCATGCTCTTTAATTATCCACTTCAGTGTATTGTTTTGTTTGTTAACCAATGAGATCTTCCAAATTTTCTAATTTTCAAATTTTTATTTCCATTGAAAATTTTTAACCCTCAATTTTTTGTACCCCTTTCCTCAATGGCTTCCACTCATGTACCTTTTCTCCGCATGTACCCCTTTCCCCAATGGCTTGAATAATCCCAGCACTCTTCTTTACAATTCTTTGTTCTTCCTTTGTTGCATCTCCATGGGATAGAAAACTTGGATCTGCAGCTGCCTTGGTTTTGAATAAAATTTCAGGGTCGAAGCCATGCTCTTTAATTATCCGCTTCAGTGTATTGTTTTGTTTGTTAACCAAAACAATATTTTCCTTCAAATTCTTCAAATAAAATTTTCTTCACGGTTTCCAAGTGAACTTGGAAAACCTTTGCTTGACTCTTCAAATTTTCATATTTCAACTGCAAAAAAAAGTGATCTCAATTAAACATATTACTAAAATAAGAAAAGGTCAAATTAACAAAAAATATTGTTTTGAAGTGATAATACTTACAACCGCTCTATCTCTTTCGGCATTTGCAATCGCTACCAGATCCTTGTCCTTAGACCATTTGTTAAAATATGCCTGGGCTTCAACACTAATATTTTCCAATTTGTTTAATGCTTTATCCAAAATGTCATCTTTATAGTTGTTGTTATACATGACAGTCCCACTTCTTACTTGGGTAAGTAAGGAATCCATCAGGTTGATTTTGGACTGCAGCGTATAAACTATCCCTTTGCCAATAATTTTCAAAATGATTCATTATCTCATTAATTAGTACTTTTTCCCTTTTCTCCCATTCTATGAGCTGACCGATATGAGGTACAATAAACTCATCGACATGGGATTGACAATCATAACCAATTAAGTTCTCTAAAGGAAATGGTAGCAATTGTTCACCATCTGTATCTGAAGAAGATGATCTCACTGGAGAGGTATGGGGGCTTTCGGGTTGATCATCGACTGCTACTTGTTTCAGCCTTTGTGTGCCCTGATCCTATTTACGATAAAATAAATCAATATTCAAATAAATAAATAAAGTGAAATGTAATGAAAGTTGAATAAATTATGTTGAAATAGAAGTATACCTGCTGGCCTTGAATCATCTCACGTGTATTGAAAAATCCTGTTGGGTCATTGCTATCAATGCCCAAATAATCTTCATCCAAAGTTATATTATTTAAAAATGATATGCCCATTGCATTAGGCAAGCCACCGAGAGAGAGGGTTGGAATTCGAAATGAGGAGGCAATGTTTAGTGTCCCACTAGGGGCCGGAGGAATTGGCATGCATTTACCAATGTTCTTTTTTCCTGATCCTCTGGTTGGCATTTTGAATATTATTGGAGGAGGAGGGGGTGGTGCCGTTGTCTGTACAGAAGGTGAAGGACTGCAATGTGCTGAAAAGTTCAAGAAAAATCATATGAAAAACTGTTAAACTATGCAAAAACTATGAAATTATATGAAGTACTATTCAAAACTTGTACTAAAGCAATAAAATAATACCTTGTTGTTGAGGGGTAGCTTGTCACGGTGCTTGAGGTGGCCGTGTTGGAGTAGTAATTGGTGGTTTTTGAGCTGTCTGTTGCTGGGATTGCTGAGGTGGTTGTTGAGAAGAGACAATTGCATGCGACTGAACTGAGTGAGTTGGTGAAGACGGTTGACTTTGAGAAGTACGCGTATAGTCCAAAGTCCCTGCAATGTCAGCAACAGTCGATTGTATGTCAATTCAATATGGTAAAATTTAAATGGTAAATTGAAAATACAAAATGGGAATTTGTAAATAATAAATGTTAAGGTATTACTTCTTTGCCGTTTAAAAAATTCAAACGGTTGGCGGTTCGGAGATGAGTGAACTTCCATTTCAGATTGTGAATCTGCTAACACCTCAGCGTGTTGTTGGCCTCTTCCTCTTGATGCCACCTTTTTTTGAGGAAGGGCCTCCAAAAATATTCTCTGCAAATAGTAAATATTTAATCAGATTCGAGATGAACATCCTGTTAGTCTAATGTCGAAATACAAACTTTATAGTTTATACCTGTTGTTCTTGAAATGGAATTGACAAATTCATCAACGCCTCATCCATGCAAGTAGGAATTGGTTTGTCTTTTAAATTTAGAAGAGCCTCGTAATAAAATCCAAGGAGATAGTTTGTGGAGTAAATGACTGGTTTTTCTGAAAGCATTGCATTTGTAATGTCAGTTTTTATTTTTTTGGATAAAAACGTGCACCAATCAAATTTTTGCTTATTGACGAGCATCAATGGAACTGTTGACAACGTGTCAATGGGAACTATTGATGTGCGTCAATAGAGGCCCTATTGACACCCGTCATCATGGGATCCTATTGACATGCGTCAACAGAGGCCATTGACGCGCGTCAACAGAGGCTATTGACACGTGTCAACAGAGGCTATTGACGCGCGTCAATAGATCCCATTGACGCACGTCAATAGAGGCCATTGACGCGTGATTTGGCCTATAAATACCCTTCAACCGGTCATTTTCTCATTTTCACCCTCCATGCTCTTGAATTTTTGCAGGTCTCGATCATTGTCAAAGATGCAAGTACAACTATAATGTCGACTTCACATGCTTCCCAACTAGCAAGTTCAGCAAAAAAATCAAGAGAATCCAATTCAATCGATTTCCAAGATCAACTACAGGAATCCCTTATGCCCTCACATCCATACTATTTTAAATCTGTCTTCAGAATATAAAGATTTGATGGATGCGTGTGAATTTATAGGGCTCGTTAATATGCCCCATTTCGAAACAGATCCGGATATTTTGAATTACCTTCTGTCATCCTACAATTCAGAGGACGACATTTTTTATGTGACTCTGAACGATGGCCAAATGTTCCAATTTATTATCGAAGCAAATGACATCCATCGGTTTACGGGCCTTCCGTTCAAAAATTTACCAATTGTTACAACCAAGGCAACACTCGTGGAAGAAGACAAGAAATTACTCGAATCAAAGTTCGGTTTCCATGTTGATTGTAAGTATAATTCGTTTTAATTCATATTTTTTATTCTGATATACAATTTGCTGTTATAAATTTATAGTAATTTTCACTCTTTCGCATTTGCAGCCCATGTCAATAAATCCAGGCGTGGTGTGGATACACAATCAATTGCACACCACTTTCTTGCTGCACTTATTTCATTTTTTCAATCCAGAATTGTTTTGCAGGGTCGCCAAACTGATATACCAAATTGGGCCATTGCATACATTGTTGCCACTATCTCAAAACAAAAATTCGATTGGTGCACATATCTATCCAAAAAAATAAGAACTGAACTAACAAATTCAAAACTTTCTGAAAAACCTGTCATTTATTCAACAAACTATCTCCTTGGCCTTTATTATGAGGCACTTTTAAATTTAAGAGATAAAAAAATTCCTACTTGCACTGATGAGGAGTTGATGAAGTTGTCAATTCCATTTCAAGAACAACATGTATAAAGTATTTAGTTTGTATTTCAATATTCGACATTACACTGCACAGTTATTAACACTTAAATGTTAATTTTTTGCAGAGAAGATATCTTGAAGCCCTTCCCCGAAAAAAGGTGTTATCGAGAGGAAGAGGCCAACAACACGCTGAGGCTTCGGGGGACTCCCAATTTGAAATGGAAGCTCACTCCTCTCCAAACCCTCAACAGTTTGAACTCGTTAAATGCCAGAGAAGTAATACCTTCTCATATATTATTTACAAATTCCAAAGTTGCATATTTATTTTTCAATTTAAATTTTAACCAAATGAATTGACAACATTTAATATTGATGAATTGCAGGGACTTTGGAACATACACCTGTTTCACAAACTCAACCTTCTTCCCCAACTCACTCCATACAGTCGCATGCATTCATATCTTCTGAACAGACACCGAGTACAACTCCTACAAGGCCACCCGTAGCACCGAGAAAAACAACCCCTCGACAACAAGGTACAACTCTTCGATAGTACGTTTAATTTCGAAATTTTTGACTTTATGAATTGTTTTCCTATTTTTTCATTTTTTTCTTGTACTTTTCAGCACATGTCAGTCCTGATCAAACCGCGGCACCGACACCCACTCAACCAATAATTTTTAAAATGCCAACCAGAGGAACAGTGAAAAAGAACATTGGTAAACGCATGCCTTTTGCTCCGGCCCCTAGTGGGACACTAAACATTGCCTCCTCCTTTCGAATTCCAACTCTCTCACTTGGTGGCTTGCCCAGTGCAACGGGCATATCTGTTTTGAACAATATAAATTTAGATGAAGATTATTTGGGCATTGATAGCAATGACCCAACTGGTTTTTTCGATACCCGCGAGATGATTCAAGGCCAGCAGGTATACTTCAAATTTCAATTTAAATATGCTTTACAATTTTGAATTACATTTCGATTTAAATTTATTTATCTAAATCTTGATTAATTTTTTCACAAACAGGATCAGCCCACCCAAAGGCAGAAACACGTAGCAGTTGATCTTGGTGAAAGCCCCCATACTTCTCCAGCAAGATCGTCTTCATCAGATTCAGATAGTGAACAGTTGCCACCTTTTCCTTTGGAGAACTTAATTGGTTATGATTGTCAATCCCATGTCAGTGAGTTTATTCTTCCTCATATCAAACAGCTTATAGAATGGGAGAGAAGGGCTAAAGTTCTTATCAATGAGATTATTAGTCGTTATGAAAATTATTGGCAACGGGATAGTTTATACGCTGCAGTCCAGAATCAACCTGCGAAGATGGATTCCTTACTTACCCAAGTAAGAAGTGGGACTGTCACGTATAACAACAACTATAAAGATGACATTTTAGATAAGGCATTAAACAAATTGGAAAATATTAGTGCCGAGGCCCAGGCATATTTTAACAAATGGTCCAAGGACAAGGATTTGGTAGCAATCGCAAATGCCGAAAGAGATAGAGCGGTTGTAAGTACTATTACATTCAAACAATCATTCTTGTTAATTTGAAATTTTCATTTTTTAGTAATATTTTGAATTGACATTACTCTTTTTGTGCAGTTGAAATATGAAAATTTGAAGAGTCAGGCGAAGGTTTTGCAAGTTCACTTGGAAACAGCAAAGAACAGCTTATCCGCAGCAAAAAATTTGAAGCAAAATATTGTTTTGGTTAACAAACAAAACAATACACTAAAGCGGATAATTAAAGAGCATGGTTTCGACCCTGACATATTATTCAAAGCTAAAGCAGCAGCTGATCCAAATTTGCTGTCGCAGGGAGATGCGACAAATCAAGAAGAAAGAATTTTAAAAAATCTGGACAGTGCTGCAGAAGATCTTATAAGTTCAGGGGTTATTTCTGGTGTTGGGGAAAGAGGTACAGCCACAGTGGAAGAAGCCGTTGGGGAAGAGAGCAGAGGAGTAGAATTGGATAAAGAAAAAGAGGGTTTTGAAAACTAGAAACTTTTATTATTGAGGAAACTTTAAATATTGAATTTGAAAACTTCTACTATTGAGTATGTACTATGGTATTTGAATTTAATTATATGGATTTATATACAGTCTTTAATTTTAATTGCATTAGATGGTGATTATCATGAATTATATGTATGTTTCTTGTTTACTTGCATTGTCATGAATTGTATGTGGACGTAGATGATGAATGATGATAATTGATAATTAATGATAGATGATGCTGAAAGACGATGAATGACGATAATGATATGATATATATGGACGATGATCAATTTAATGTGGACGTAGATTTATCATCAAGCACAGTAATTCTTCTTCTCTAGACTTTTGTAATTCTTCTTCTCTAGAATGGATATAGATGATAAATAAATGGAATGTGTTATAATGGATATAGATGACATTAATGATTAGAATGGATATAGATGACATTAGAACGAATAGAATTGTAATGATATGATTATGAATTATTTTAAAAAAACTGAATTGTTTTAATAAATTTAAATTAGATAAATAATTGTGTTAATAATAATTGTAGTGTCAGGAGTCAGGATATGATAATGATATGGTGATGATATGATATATATGGATGATGAGGAATTTTATGTGGACTTATATTTAAAATTGTATAATGTATTGTTTATCCCACAGTTAAAAAAATATATCAAAGGATTTTGCACATATAAAAAATAAATTAAATATAATTCTAAGAAATCAAGAAAGAATCATCACTGGCAAGAAATTAAACATAATTGCAAATATGATAGGGTTTAGCTTACCTCTTGCGTATTAGATTGCTGTGAAATCATCAAGGGTAACGTGCTATGAAATCATCAAGGGTAAGCGTATTAGATTGCTTTGAAATCTTGCGTATATGATAGGGTTTGTTTTACCTGACATTGTAGATAGAGGGGTGAGTTGCCTGACATTGTCAGTCCTGAGAAGTGCCAGCAACATCTTTAAATATATAGACCAACAATATCTTTAAATAAATGTAAATATATAGAATTAGACCTGTAACATCTTTAATGATAACAAGAGCTGAAAAAATGTAAAGTAACAAACAATAAGATTATGTTGAAGAAGATACCTATTTAAAATTGAAATCATCACCGGTAATGTGCTAGATCTTTGTCTTAAAAAAATTCAACACAAAAAATGGATTAGTAGATAGATGGGTGAGTTGCCTGACATTGTCAGTCCCGAGAAGTAACAGCTTCCTCGGACGGATGTCAACCCACGTTTTCAAAAAATAAAAAGATTGTATTTAACTAAATGTAAATACATAGACCTGTAACATCTTTAATGATAACCAGAGCTGAAAAAAATGAATAGTAACAAACAATAAGATGAATAGTAATTTCAACGTTCCTATCTTTTTGTAATGTCAACATTAAGAGGTAATTCAATTATGATATTGCAATATGTGTATATAAGATTATTGAAAACATCAAATATAGAAACAAAAGTCCTAAATTGTGTAAGGATATAATATTCTATCAACACTAATTCCAGAAAGTATATAGCTTAAATTAGGATTAGGGTTAAAAATAATTCACCGTTCTACCAGATGTAGGGGTATAACGGTGATTTGAAACTGGATAAGGATGTTGTGCAGAGTGTCATAAATTTTCCTTTGAGATTTGGGATCCTAAAATCAGAGGAAATGTTCATCTATTTTAGAACAAGTTTTCTTGATGAATGTGTCATAGGGCTACTGAATGTGTCCTTTGATACTAAGATATCTAATCTATATCTAACACATACTTCACACGTGTTTATTGATCTAGGATATGTGTATGAATATTTTCAACGACTCTTCTACAACTATAAATATCATCTCTTTGTATTTTAGACCTATTACCCTAAAAAAGTGTTTCTAATTATATACATTAGATTTACCTCATCATTCCCCCTTCGATACCTATGAGTGCTAGAAATTATGCACCAAATACACCAAAACAGGATTAAACTACTTGTAGTTCTCCAAGTGTCATGGAAGAGTAGAGGTTAGAAAAGTGTAAATGAAGATGGAGCCCTAATTTTATCCTCAAAACTTGGTAACATTGCTTGGCTTGTATTTAATTAAGGGATAGAGATATGTGATAAGGGTAAGAAGATAGATATAATCAAAATCGGATAACTCATGTATATGGTGACTTATGAAAATTAATTCTTGATCAATCAAATATAAGTTGACTAAGGTAATGTGTGAATTAGAGGGTCATCCACATCTATTACAATATGATGGAGCACCAACACATTAAAAAACATTGATATAAAAATGCATCATCTTTGGTAGTTAATCTATCACAAGACTCTCAACCTTAAATTTTTTCGAACAAAAATTTGGTTTTAGACAACTTCATAAATCCCTTGCTTGAGGATCAATTTTTTCATCTTAGGAAACTTTTGGGAGTGAAGGCAATTTTCATTAAGGTGGGATAGTTCAGTGTTCCTCCTTCATTCCCTTTATTAAAGTACATATTAAGGGGGGATGTCAGTGTATTTAAATAACCATACACTATTGTATATAATTAAGGTGCACTTGTAATATTAGTTGTATTTTAGTATTTGGATAATTCACCCATTAGTGTACATTTATCCACATATATTAATAGGGAAGAGTATGAACCAATTTATTGACTTGATTATCTTCATTATTAATAGAAAAGTAAATTTTCCTTACAAGTTAACTACTCTCCAAGCCTAATAATAGCCTCTACGTGTTTTTATAAAAGTATGGAGAGCTAGTGTTAGTGATCAATCTTGTGGAAGAGAGTTTTTATTACTATGAAGAATTCAAGCCATAACATCTTAATAAAATTGTGGTACTCATGATACTCTCGGTAGATTTGTGTTATGTCTTTACTTTAAGCTTTCATTAATTAATCATGTATACATGCTTGTGGGTGTTTGTTTTATGGTTGTTAACTACGATTTTGGAGAGTAAATTGTACATTAATAATCATCCCAAATATTTCAATTCAAATTTTCAATGATGACATCTTCAAAATGTGACACTTTCTTTTTTCTTGTCAATAGCTTCATCAAACTCGACGTTGTCTTCTGTAGAATGTGACGTGCAACAACAAGACGTCAATAATCACTCCTGACGCGCGTCAATTTAACGTCAATGGTCTTGACTGACGCGCGTCACTGGCTTCAATTGATGCGCGTCAAAGGTTTTACCTGACGCGCGACAATAGTCCTAGCTGTCGCGCGTCAATAGGATCCAGTGACGTCAATAGGCTAGTCACTGGCTCCTATTGACGCGCGTCACTGGCTCCTATCACTCACTGGCTCCTATTGACGCGCGTCACTGGCTCCTATTGACGCGCGTCACTGGATCCTATTGACGCACGTCACTGGCTCCTATTGACGCGCGTCACTGGATCCTATTGACGCGCGACAGCTAGGACTATTGTCGCGCGTCAGCTAAGACCTTTGACGCACGTCAATTGAAGCCATTGACGCCCGATTTAGCCTATAAATACTCTTCAACCGGTCATTTTCTCGTTTTCACCTTCCCGCTCTTGAATTTTTGCAGGTCTCATTCGTTGTCAAAGATGCAAGTACAACTATAATGTCGACTTCACATGCTTCCCAACTGCAAGTTCAAAAAAAAAATCTAGAGAATCCAATTCAATCGATTTCCAAGATCAACTACAGGAATCCCTTATGCCCTCACATCCATACTGTTAATATGCCCTGCCCCATTTCGAAACAGATCCGGATATTTTGAATTACCTTCTGTCATCCTACAATTCAGAGGATGGCATTTTTTATGTGACTCTGAACGATGGCCGAATGTTCCAATTCAGTATCGAAGCAAATGACATCCATCGGTTTATGGGCCTTCCGTTCAAAAATTTACCAATTGTTACAACCAAGGCAACACTCGTGGAAGAAGACAAGAAATTTCTCGAATCAACGTTCGGTTTCCATGTTGATTGTAAGTATAATTCGTTTTAATTCATATTTTTTATTCTGTTTTTTATTCTGATACAATTTGTTGTTATAAATTTATAGTAATTTTCACTGTTTCGCATTTGCAGCCCATGTCAATAAATCCAGGCGTGGTGTCTAAGATGTAGCATTTCTGAGTACATGTAATTTTTGCAATGCTAGGGTCTAAGATGAGCTTTGTAACTTTGTTTGACCTGATGAGTGCAGTGGAAAAGTGTGTACTTGAAAGTATACTGGCGTGGGCAGAGTTTAAACAAAAAAAAGATCTTAAGAAAACTGATGGAACCAAGAAGGGGAAATTAATTGATGTTCCCAAACTTGATGATGCAAATCAAGCAGGGGGGAAGAATTCTGATCAATGTACTTTAATATTAACGGAGGGTGACTCAGCCAAGGCTCTTGCTGTAAGTGTTTGTGCCTTGAATCAGGGAAATGTGAATACTGAATTTGGTAGTATTGTGACATGTTTCGACATCACTTTCCAATTTAATTTTTTGTTATTTTAGTTATCTTTATCCTATCAGGTGGCAGGAATATCTGTTGTTGGTCAAGATTATTATGGCGTGTTTCCTCTCAGAGGTAAGCTGCTCAATGTCAGGGAAGCTACCACTCACCAACAAATGGAGAATAAAGATAAAATCCTTGGTCTACAGGAAGATAAAATATATGACAGCATTAAATCTTTAAGATATGGCCATCTGATGATAATGACAGACCAGGTACATGATCTTTGTCTAGCGCTGTTTAGTTTCTGCTTAATTCTGACACATCCTTTCTAGTGAGATCCTTTTTGACTTGTCCTTTGTCTCTTAAAGGACCATGATGGTTCCCACATCAAAGGATTGCTGATCAATTTCATACTCCTATTGTCAGGGTAAATGTTCCCCCTGTATTTGGTTGAGTGTATTGAGACTCTTTATATTTGTTTTTAAGCCTCCAGAGGTTATGTATCTCCATGTCTAATTTTGGCACATGTTGATGTAGGCAACTCACAAAAATGGAAATGTGTTATCTTTTTACACCATTCCTGAGTATGAAGCTTGGAGAGAATCATTGAGTGGATCGATAACAGGCTGGACCATAAAGTACTACAAAGTAATGCTAGTTTGTTTTCTCTTTATATGTTTTTAAGTTCTGGTTTTGTTCACTTGCTGATTAGGTATCACTTGTTGCTTGGACCATACAGGGTTTGGGCACAAGTACTTCTAAAGAGGGCAAGGAGTATTTCATAGATCTGGACAAGCACAAAAAAGATTTTGTGTGGGTTGATGAGAAAGATGGAGATGCAATTGAGCTGGCCTTCAGCAGGAAGAAGATAGAGGCCAGAAAAAACTGGCTGAGACAATTTGAGGTAGTTAGGCCAGGGGAGCAAGGTGAAATGAAATCTGAATTAAAATGATATTCATTTCAACACTAACAAGTTAACAGTTGCCACCTTTTCAATCAGCTTATTCTTCAGTGAGTTTATTCTTCCTCATATCAATCAGCTTATAGAATGGGAGAGAAGGGCTAAGGTTCTTATCAATGAGATTATTAGTCGTTATGAAAATTATTGGCAACGGAATAGTTTATACGCTGCAGCTGATCCAAATTTGCTGTCGCATGGAGATGCGACAAATCAAGAAGAAAGAATTTTAAAAAATCTGGACAGTGCTGCAGAAGATCTTATAAGTTCAGGGGTTATTTCTGGTGTTGGGGAAAGAGGTACAGCCACAGTGGAAGAAGCCGTTGGGGAAGAGAGCAGAGGAGTAGAATTGGATAAAGAAAAAGAGGGTTTTGAAAACTAGAAACTTTTATTATTGAGGAAACTTTAAATATTGAATTTGAAAACTTCTACTATTGAGTATGTACTATGGTATTTGAATTTAATTATATGGATTTATATACAATCTTTAATTTTAATTGCATTAGATGGTGATTATCATGAATTATATGTATGTTTCTTGTTTACTTGCATTGTCATGAATTGTATGTGGACGTAGATGATGAATGATGATAATTGATAATTAATGATAGATGATGATGAAAGACGATGAATGACGATAATGATATGATATATATGGACGATGATCAATTTAATGTGGACGTAGATTTATCATCAAGCACAGTAATTCTTCTTCTCTAGACTTTTGAACTTGTTTTAAGATAATTATTCTCTATACTTGTAACGATATGATCATAATGTCATTAGAATGGATAAAGATGATAAATAAATGGAATGTGTTATAATGGATATAGATGACATTAATGATTAGAATGGATATAGATGACATTAGAACGAATAGAATTGTGTTAATAATAATTGTAGTGTCAGGACTCAGGATATGATAATGATATGGTGATGATATGATATATATGGATGATGAGGAATTTTATGATATGATATATATAATTCTAAGAAATCAAGAAAGAATCATCACTGGTAAGAAATTAAACATAATTGCAAATATGATAGGGTTTAGCTTACCTCTTGCATATTAGATTGCTGTGAAATCATCAAGGGTAAGCGTATTAGATTGCTGTGAAATCTTGCGTATATGACAGGGTTTGTTTTACCTGACATTGTAGATAGAGGGGTGAGTTGCCTGACATTGTCAGTCCTGAGAAGTGCCAGCAACATCTTTAAATATATAGACCAACAATATCTTTAAATAAATGTAAATATATAAAATTAGACCTGTAACATCTTTAATGATAACAAGAGCTGAAAAAATGTAAAGTAACAAACAATAAGATTATGTTGAAAAAGATACCTATTTAAAATTGAAATCATCACCGGTAATGTGCTAGATCTTTGTCTTAAAAAAATTCAACACAAAAAATGGATTAGTAGGTAGATGGGTGAGTTGCCTGACATTGTCAGTCCCGAGAAGTAACAGCTTCCTCGGACGGATGTCAACCCACGTTTTCAAAAAATAAAAAGATTGTATTTAACTAAATGTAAATACATAGACCTGTAACATCTTTAATGATAACCAGAGCTGAAAAAAATGAATAGTAACAAACAATAAGATTAAGGGGAAAAAGATACCTGCTTAAAGTTGAAATCATCACTGCCACTGGTAATGAGCTAGATCTGTGTTTTAAAAAAACCCAACACGAGAAATGGATTAGTAGATAGATGGGTGAATTGCCTAACATTTTTAGTATATAGACCTGTAACATCTTTAATGATAAAGATAAAAGATAGATAAAGAAGATACCTATTTAAAGTTGAAACAATCCATTATCAACAGCTTCATCAAACTCGATGTTGTCTTCTGTAGAATGTGACGAAGAGCCAATTACACTCTCAAGGTTGGGAATATTTGTACTTGTAGCTGTATTATTCACACCTCTTCTTTCGCAAAGGGAATTCCAGTGCGCAATTGCTCTGTCGAACGGAAAGGTTTCGATGGAGTATCGAGAAACATAACACCTCATGCAACTTTCCAGATTTTTATCCAACCTGTTTCTCAGTTTTGATTTTATAAATGACAATGCACTGAAAACCCTTTCATCCTCCACAGACCCCAAAATCATTGTTTGGCATAACTCATATAATCTGAAATATTCACTGATATCTTCTTGTAAGATAGAACTTTGATAGATTCCTCGCCACAGCCTTGTAATAGCACCACTTTCAGAAGGTTGATCTAAATTCTTATATTGGTTCCTCATTGTTGTTGCAAAATTTGTTGACTGAAACTTTAATAAATCGGCATTCAGTATACCTTTGATTTCCATACCCTTGAGCTCTGACGTCTTTGTAAATTGTTCCATTATTGTACCCATTGATTTATGGAAATGCTTTCTGACAAAGTCTGCACGGCCACCTTCAGTATTCCAAAAATTAGGATTCATCACACCCATGGCTTCCAGAATTTTATCTTTACAGAAACGTTCCCTAATTTCTGATGACAAGGTTTCTGAAAAAATTTTAAGCTTTATTCTTGTTTCAACTATAACAGACTCAAACAAATTACGTGTCACGGGAACATCTTCTCGTTCCGATCCTGTAATATCTTGACGTTTTTGCAAAATGTGCATTGGTATTTCCCTCCCATTAACAGTGATGCAGAGGTGATCGTGGATATTAAATCTCAAAAAGGTGTTAGGATTTTTAAGATCTAATAAATCTTTCCAATTTTCAAAAACAGGTGCATCAAAACTATCCTGGGAACAGTACAATATATCAAGACTTTGACATACCATTTTTCTCATCCGTATAAAATCCACAATATAGATTAATCTGCCCTGTGCATGCTTCATCAGTGTATTGATCTCCTTTAACATTGGAAGAATACCAACCAATGTAAGCAATGTCTCCAAATCAGTTAAACGGAACAACAAGTCCCTTGCCCTATCAACTTCATGACGGTATTTGTGCATGAAACCAACCAATGAAGGATACTCCTCACGAACTCTGCATGCAGGTTCATACAAAGAGATCCATCTAGTCTCCACATCCTTCAGAAGTTTTTTGCCATCTGTAATTCCAATTGCAAATTTTTGGAACTCGAGAAAACGCTTTGGGCTGCTTGACATATAGGCATGAAGTTCTCTTATAAGGTCTTCTAATTTAGCAACATTTTCGTGGTTGCTTACCATTTTATACGCTAAATTCATTCTGTGAGCCATACAGTGAATTGGTAGCATATATGGGGCCACTGTTGTTTGTAATCTAACACAGAGCCCTGTTCGGTGACCCTGCATGACAGATGCACCATCTGCTCCAACGCATACCAACTTCGTAGCAATTTCATAATCAGTCATTCCAGCAACATCTTTCAAATGAGAAACAACTATTTTATATAGGTTTTCGGCATTGCAGTTTTCAACCATTTTCATAACACCCAACAGATGAGGTGTCCTTATATGATTTTCTAAAGTATAGATGTGGATACATACCCATGCGGTGTTGTCGACTGCTGTCACTTCATCAATTGAAAGAGAGATAAAGTTTGCTTTTTTTACATTCTCTTTCAAATCTTCCTTCTCTATCATCGAGAGGCATTTTGCCATTTCCCATCCACTACTTTCAGACCAATGAGACTGAGGTACATTCAGCATTCCGTTAAATTGATACAAAACTTTGAAATCGAGGAAATCCGAAATCGCTCTTCCTTTTTTTAGTATTTGAAAAAGAGTAGAGAATTGTATGAATTTTGCATGTAGATTTGTTTCTTTCATCTTACCAATATGCGATGTGATCGTTCCTCCCTTTTCCAACAAATGTCTGTGTTTTTTCTGCTCTGCCTCATATTCTGCTGCGTATCTAACATGCATGCATTCTTTTTCAGTTTTCCACCTATGTGTTTTGATTTTCTGGCCATCCGCCCCCGTTACAGTTAAATATTGTTTTCCACAATGTTTTTCTATAGTGTCCAGCTTCAGTTGCATTTTTTGTTGCTTTCCCAATTTCCACGTACATATTGTACATGTACATTCAGATGGGATTTCTTCAGAATTAGATGATTGTACAGGTTCAATAAACGGAAATTTAGCTGCCCAATCAAACTTGTATGTCCTGCCAATGGTCCACATATTCTTGTTCGTTTTCAATGCTTTACTTTTTTGAGTAGAATTTTGAGCAATATCACAATCACCTGGTTTCCTCTTTCTTGGACCGGAGTTTGATTTTGATTTCTGTCTTCCATTTTGCTCAGTGTTTGTATCTGTGATATCTAGCTGCACTTCTGGTTGCACCCCAACAGGAACAATATCTTCAAGATCTGGCATATTATCGTAGGTTTCATTTGTTTGACTTTGATACTGTGCAGAATGCATGTCCACCTCAATAATACCTTCCACACAGTCAGTATTCTGATTCTTTGTGGTGGCATCTATATGATTGGTATTTACAATATCTGTATCCGCAGAGTTTCCAAAATACTTGAAGAGTGATTTCTGAGATTTCTTACTTACTTTTAGGTTATTCGTATTCTTTGAGCTGGCACCTTCCATTATTCTGAAAAGAGTCCTGCGTCAGCAAAAGAACCAAGTAGTGACTCTGTCCAGTGTCTGAGGTCTTGTCGCGCGTCCCCTGTCTGAGGTCTTTGTCACGTGTCAACTCTGCACTTGTCGCGCGTCAACAACCCATTTCCTATTCTGTCGCGCGTCACACTGAATATACTGTCGCGCGTCAACACTTCCTCTGTCGCGCGTCAACACTTCCTCTGTCGCGCGTCAACTTCTTTTCCCAAGTCGTGCGTCAACACTTCCTCTGTCACGCGTCAGTACAGCTGTTGTCGCGCGTCAACAATGCCCTTGTCGCGCGTCAACAATCACAGGCTAACAGTAATCTGAATCTCTGGTGCTTAAGGGTATGCGAGTTCAAATTTCACAGTATTGGTAATTTGTTAAGCTACTTGAGGTATACTACCCGGCGAATCAGCTAGGTTTTTATAGGAGATGTTTTCAAATGAAGGCGAAGCCGACCCCCCAAAAAAAATATACTATATATTTTAGGCGAACAGGACACCGACCCACTCCGAATAATTCACCTTTTCAAATTTTCCTAAAATGAAATTTTAGCTCCTTATCCTTTACTTCATCTAAAAATTCCTCTTACAACTCTCTCTAGTTCATACTCTGCAATTCTATTGAATTTAGATCTAAATTCATAATCTTCTAAATAAACATGAACTTGTTCATGATCATCCTTTAGTTTTAATTACTTCTTTGGAATATCCTTAACTTCCCTAAATATTATATTATGATTACAAATAACCTTTTGTGTTTCTACATCCACAAATTGTATCATTTTACAACATTAGAGTATCCAATAAATATGCACTTAGCATATTTATTATCTAACTTTGTCGACCTCTCTTTAGGAATATACATATAAGCAATACAACCAAATAACCTTAAGTGTCAAATAGAGGGTTTCTAACTAATCCATGTTTGTTGTGGAGTTTTATCTTTAAAGGATGTTGTGGGTGATCTATTGATCAATTAAAAATTAGTTGTCACTACTATAGACACCTAATTCTCTTCACCCTATTCATCATTTAATTTTGCACATCATC